>JALJCO010001887.1:0-10113 GCA_023101725.1 Atherinomorus stipes | reverse complement strand
GTTTAAAATCACAAAAATAGCTTGAAATGAGAAGAATATTTGATCTCTATGTATCATAAAAGCAGACATGCAAATATATTAATGTAAGAATATCTACGTTTTAAGTAGTGTGATCTTGTGATCATGTGTGGTCTAATTGTGATATGTTTTTGGATCTCAATAACAAAGGGACTTTGATTAAACTGAATTCTAAAAACTAAATTCTAAGAATTTTAGGGTACTGACGCACTATCGAAAGTGAGGTTAAGTGCCCTCACTGCAAAAGCAGGTATTCCCCTGTTCTTATTTTTCCCTTTATGCACAGCAACAAGTGATCATTTTTCATGGAGACTTTGACAGAGATCATGTGGTTGTATACTTGTTCTGCTGCAAAGAAAACTGCAACGAAAAGTTGTGCACCCTTCATTCAGGAATGTTTATGAATGTCTACTGTAGCAAATGATTTTTACTGAATGAATCATGTGATCAATCTTGGCCATAGAAAGTGCTTCAAGTCTTGGAAATGCTAAACTCAGAGACATAATTAGAAGCTAGCCATGCTGTGGCAGACCTGGATAGACACTGACCACAACAATGGAATTAAGCAGTTGTAAGCTGACACTAGTATCAGTCAGTGTGTTATTATGTGATTATTGTCTCGAGACGAGCTCAGCAGAAGATCTAATCCACAGGTGACTTACTCAAGCCCACGGTTTCTTTTATGCCCCTCATCAGTGTGTCACTCATCTCTCATGAATCTGCTCCAACAGGAACTCTCAATGAACTGGATAAGAGACGTTAAAGCAATCTACATGCAAATATAAAGAGCAAATCAGGAACAATGCCATCTTTGCGGCCCACCTGCTGTGCACTGCTTTGTGTTCTCAATCTCACTGCGGCTGAAATGCAAATCACAGCGCAGACAACATTTGTACAGCAGCAGCACCACTGCAGTTGCCTGAGAGAACTGCAGACACACTAAAGCTGGATGGAGTGGGTATTTTTGCATTTCCTAATTATTCTCCATTTATTTTTTAAATACATTTCTTTGGTCATGACAAAACATTTTCCTGCATATTTTATATGGCCTGTCATTCCTCTTTGGGAATCGTGAGAGATTTTAAATCTATATATATTCTCTGTAAAAGCAAAATGTTTGTTGTGTTGCTAGGAGTAGGGGATATTGTAATTGTCTCCATCTGACAGCAGAAAAGTGCCAGTAAGCTGCGTGTCAGTGATGCAGTACCCACCACCCACCCATCCACCCCCCAAAAAACACAAAAAAACAGAGGCTTCAACAACACCAAGAGCAATAGTGTTACAGTAGAAGTTCAACATTCTCTCCACATCCCAAAATAAGAACTGAACGCCTAACACATTCGCCTCCTCCTGCGCCTGCTAAAGACACATCTCTCCCTAAGATTTCCTTTCTTTCTCCTGCTCCACCTAATTCAACATCAGCTCACCACCACAGGGATTTGGCTCTGTAGCTCCCACGGTTGCTAAGCAACAGTGACAAGAAGCCTGCCTCTTCGGTTATGTGCAACTTGCACTGGTTTTCTGTCTTTGTAGCATACCCAGTCCAAACAATGATTCATTCAACCAGCCATCTACAATTTACCCCCCCCCCCCCCCCCAAAAAAAAAACAGAAAAAAAAAAGACATTTTTAAAAAGTAATCAACCAAATCAAATTTAGAATTAATAAAAAAAAAAGCTGTGTCAAATACAAATAGATTCACTGTTTTGATACATTTATTCATGGCTTTACCAGACCCCTTACTGATACTCTGTTATATATGTATACTGGCACAAAACATAGAAAGGATTATCCCGATTATCAACTAAATCTCTTTGCATCTGCACTGTTACCATTTAGGGAAAAAAAGCTATTAAAATCTTTGTGTATTAAGAAATAACTGTCTCTGCTTTAAAGAACATTTTCCTGCTTTTTTCATACATCCATTAAAATGTTTTTTTTTCTCATTTGCTGAATAAAGAAATCTTCATAGCATATTGTTGACAAACAGCAGTCAAATAAATTTGACCATTATTTTGTGCCATTATACTTAAGGGCCCCCGGAGCATACGTTGGCTCATCACTTTAGTCCAGACGGGCATATTTCAACATAGATTGTCCCCCACGGGGATAATTTAATCACTTTTGATATTTTTGTTATCAGGTTAAAATTCAGGTAGAATGATTACCATCAGCCTTCACTGGCATTTACTGTATGTTTAGGACATTTTTTGGTAATTTTTGGTTAATTTGCTGATCCAAGAAAAAGCTAAAACTGAAATCTTAAAATAAAATCAGCTTACCAGAACTGTGATTAAATTTTCCAGAACATAGGCAAAGATTAGGGACCAGGATGCATAAATATGATTATTAATTAAAAAAAAAAACTTATCAGGATACAAAAACTCTTCCTTCAATCAAATCACAAAGGTACATGAACATTTTTTTCATCTTTTAATTTCATTACCCTCCCTGCTTCAAACAATGAATATTTAGTGTTGTTTAAAGATAGTTATAAAAAAAATTAATAGTCTGCTAATAAATGATGTGTGTGAGTTCTTGTTTGAAGGCAACAAGACAATTGATGCTGAGAGGAAATACTAAGTTAAAAAAGAAATGCTGCCTAATCTCAACAATACCTTGATTGGATCCCTTTTCTTCTTTTTTGTAACCTGTTGATGAGAATAAAACTTCAGTAACTAGTATCCTTACCCTGACACAAACAGCTAAGCTACTTTTAAGGGATACATTTATAATCGGATAAAAACATTTTAAAAAATGTCACATTTTTAATCTAAAAGGAGTCTTTTGATGTAAACAGTGCCCACTTGTACCTACAATAGGCAACTTCTTTATTTGAGTTTGCAGATCTTAATACTAAAATCATAATCTCAGCCTTTACAGTGTGGATTAATCTCACCACTCTCCAAAGGCTGATCAAAATGAAGAGATGGATGCAGTCATTAGGCCCTCTGCAGCTTTTTTCCCCCTTTCTTTTCCTTTCTTCAGTCCTAAAGGGAGTGGTTGGCCAGATTGAATTGCACTCTGCCCCCTTGTGGATGTTGGTCAGTGGTCAGGGGAAAGGTGAGATGGTTTGATGACCAGCTACTCATAAACACTGAGTCACTGCAGGATCATTGAACAAAATCCTGTTTACAACAATCGACTGATGTAAACAGCTCACTCCCTTCAACTTGGATAATGATGCATTTCACAGTCTATAGTGGATTAATTCTTTAATGAAAGGCTATTTTTTAATATGTTACACTGTGTTGCAAATCAACCAAAGAATATACCAGAGACGACAATTCAATAAAGTATGATATTTTTTTTTACCCAAGCAGCTCAAAATAAAACTCATGCATCACTCAGCACAGTCCAGTTTGACTGTGTCCTCTTGGTTACAGCTGAGCCGACAGTCAGCAGTGAAATGGTAATCCTTGCAAAATGCTTTTGAAATAGCAGTTTGAGGTGACGGCTGAGGTTACAGTAGCACCAGTGATGAGCAGGGAAGCCAGATAAGCTCTTCAGGCTGCTGTCTTGTCTAAATGTGTTAAAGTAAGATAAAATGGCTGCTTGACTCAACATGGCGTGGGTACATTTCACTGCACTGGAGATAAAATGTCCCATTCCTGCCTTTACAGGTGGATTAACAGCACAGCAGCATGTTTCTGTGATTATCTCATCTCATCTGCTGTGGCATGTTTCATATGAAGCATGTTCATCTGTTTTTGTTTTTTTTTTTGGTGGAGAAAAAGGGTGAAAGCTTCCATTGCAGCTGGAAGTTACAGGGAGCATTGATGGGAAGTCTGATTGAGAAGCTGCTCCTCCATGATATAAAAGCTAATTAAAATGAAAATGATATGTAAAGACCATGACTGATTTATTCAAGTCATATGAACAGCGTGTTCAACTGCGAGGCAGAGTAACGCATTTTCACAGCAAACTGCTTGTCAAATTTGGAATGCAGTTTCTAATCTGCCCTGGAAAGAGACTCAATAATAGTATTAATAGTGGTAGTCTTTCATGTAGCTCACAAAATAAATCACAACTGAGTTTACAGCAGCATATATCAGGCATTTCTCAATGACCTAGGTCAGTAATCATAAAATGCTGACCTAATGGCAAATATCAGATTAATTAAATTGATTTTTCACACACTTGTGAGTGCTGGTTAGGACTGAGTCTCATAAATAAGATGCAAGTAGAAGAAATCAAGCTTATTTAACTAAACTAAAACTGCTGCAAATAGAGGGAGTTCAGAGTACAGCAACCTCAAGCAAAGTGTGGCAGATTTTAAACAAAATTGCCACAAGTGAAATGGGAAGACTATCCAGCACTGACAAAGCAAACATATAAGTATTTATTGGGAGGGAGATAAATGAAAAATAAAGGACAGGTGGGGTTACTGGTTAATTAAACTCATGTACAGAGGGAGATACAAAAACAGAAAAAAAAAACACAGACTATTGCATTGACTGTATATCGGGTTTTAGGTGAGGACAGTAAAACTATGTTTTGGGAAGCTATCAGCATGAAACCATTCAAATTTATTAGATTTAGTAATACACTTAAAAATATATTTACCTCCACCAAGGAGGTAATGTTTTTGGTAGCATCGGTTTGTCTGTCAGCAACTTTACGGAAAAAGTACTGGACGGATTAACCTGAAATTTTCACCAGCCTTGTGCCTCAGCCCAAGGACAAACCCTTTAAATTTTGGTGGTGATCCAGATCACCTTTTGGATCCAGGAATTTTTTTTAAGGATTCATTATCATTGTGAGATAAGCCATGTTGGAATTGGCTGTTGATGGGGCATGAGAGTCCCCTTGTGGCAGAAGTGTGCAGCTGTGCTACTGAGCACATGATCATCAGGACGCAGAGATGAAACTCATGAGCAGCAGTGAGCATGAGGACAGAAGACTGTTGAACAGACTTCAAGCCAGTTGAATATGGTGAACTGTGTGTGTCTATGAAGAACTGTAAGTAACTAGTTGTATTTCTGCCTGAACAGGATGTTTATTTAGCCTTTAATGTTATTTAGCTGATTTGCTTATTCAGAAGTGTTCCTCCATTCCTCCATGTGCCTTTTTATGCTATTAAGCTAGCTGACCTGCTACATGCCAGTTACTGTACTTATTAGTCTTGAACACTATGCATGTTTAGTCCTAAGTGTAAGGAATTTATTAGTAATTAATAGCTTGAATGTGTTTATTTGCCAAACAAATGTTCCTCATGGCTTTGTATTTCTGTGTTTATAGATCATACTCACTTGCATTCAGGCATTCACCTTAACTTGCCTTGGAACTCCTCACCTGTAAGCCTGTCGTCTGTTGCATTACTGTGATGTTGTGATTAAGAGTGACCAGTAAAGACAGTTACTGACTGACACCCCATGGTGAACATCAAACCTCCTTACCAATGCCTAAACATGAACGTCTTACATGAACATCACCCTAATAGGCCAAATTTGTGGAATTTTTCCATATAACTCCATACAAATGGCCCAAGTGTTTGGTAAAAAAAAAATGACAAGAAATGATCTCAATGACTTCTATAATATTTCGAAAGTTGATCCGGATCCAGAGAAAATGCCAGATACTATGATCAAGAGCACACAAAGATAAGGGAGTTGAGCTGCTTGGTGGAGGTCTGCGCTCTCCGAGTGCTTTCCTAGTAATATATGACACTGTATTGATGTTTTATGATTGAATATTCAGTTTTGTCCATATATAACGAGATAGTGTTGATTTCATAGACCATGGGTGGGCAACTCTGGTCCTTGAGGGCTGGCATCCTACAGGTATCAAGAGTGTCCCATGTGGCAACCAAGGGGCAAACTCTGCCAGAAAAGAGTGAAGCCTGGAAGTTAAATTTAATAATTGTAGTTCTTTCTTCAACCACTAGGGGCTGGCGCCAAAACAGAGCAAATCCCCATAGACTCCCATGTTAAAAAGGCCAACTTCACATATATATATATATATATATATATATATATATATATGTGTGTGAATATATTGTTGCAGATGTTAAAACATTTCTGATATCTGTTTGTATTGTTAAAGTGACTCATAAATCATACATTATTTTTTAATCAAATCAAATCAAAGATACTTTATTGATCCCCAAGGGGAAATTCATGTTTCAGTACAACCCATCCAAGACACACAAACAAAAACATATAAACACGACAGGATCAGGCAGACCATGGCCACGCAGCCCCTCGCAGGGCGCACCTTTGCTGAGAGAAAACGATAACATAAGGAAAGGTGGGTAGGTGGTAAAAAAAAAAGAGGTCTCCGAACTCTCCACGTACACAGGTGAAGAACCTGGAGACAAAAAAAAAGACACACCAATACAGATAAGCACAAACTCAGGCAATCACAACATGAAAGACACGTGGTGGGCAGGCAGGGAGGGAATTCCTCCAAACAGCAGAGCCAGGATGTGGTTAGGCACCCTGCCAGCTCGGTCTGTCCAGAAACACGGGAAAATGAAGGAGCAACTGAGGCATTGAATCATCAGGGGTGTGTGCAATGATCTTGTGTGTCAGTGGATGAAGTTAAAGTGACTAGTACGGTTTCTATGTGTGTGTTTTTTTTGTAGAATGCATACATCATGAAGCCTAAATGAAAACACAGACAAAATATATTACTGTGAAGCACCCATATCTGCAAGCTAACTATGAAAATATGCATTTTCAACATCACTAACATCTTGTATCATAGCAGTTGGCTATAAAAATCGCTGGAAAATTGATTAAATATCTGGTGAGTTTGGCTCATTTATATCACTTATAAACAGATAAGTGAACAGAGCTGACGATCGGTCCAAGATGGTGCCTTCACATCCTATCAGCTTCCATAGGTGGCAACAGTCAATGTAGCTTCTAGTTTTTATTATTTATAGTATTAATTATTTCTTTTTTTTTTTTTTTTTTTCTTCTACTTGTCCTGTCCAGCATCGAAGCAAGCAGAATGGAAATCTGATTGCTTTATTTTGTTGAACAGTTTTGCTTTACCAAGCGGAGCTTTATGAACATAAGGCTCCACTTGATATCCTGTTTATTCATTTTATTTCTTTAATTAAACATTTGTCTATTACACCATTCCATATCATACTGCTGGGCCTGACAAGGGAGAAATGAAAGTTAACAGAGGTAATGATAGAAAGTGAAACAGAGAGAAAGGAGTAAGGAAGAGGAAGAGAGAGAGGGGAGAAAACATGAATCCACTTACACAGTTCACTGGTACATCTGTACAGCAATCCCTAAACAACATTCCAAGGTCTCTGTTGGAAAACAAAACAAGCAATCCCCTACAGGAGGACCTGCAGGTGGCTTAAATATCCTCAGATCAAACAAACACACGCAGAACTACGCAGAGAAGAGGTACAACCTAGTCAGCGCAATGGGAAGTAGAGAAGAGGTACAACCTAGTCATCGCAATGGGAAGCAGTGTCACAGTGTCAACATGCATAATAAAGGGTGCTCCGTGGTGATACAGTCATGCAGATGCAGCCTCGTCTCTGCAAGGAGGAGGAAGCCCGCAAGGCTCACGACCCAGGCCCCCAGCAGCCACCCAGAGGCCCAGATCCCAGAACCCCCCCCCCCAAAGAGCGGACATGCATCCCCCCGAAGGGGCGGCAAAAGGCGGCCCCAGCCGGAGCCCCCCACGGCCCGGGGGCCCAGGCCCCAGCGGACCAAGACCAGCAGCTGCCGACCCCCACCGGGCGCCCCCGGGGCAGAGACAGCGCCGGGCCCAGGGCCCAAGCGCCCAGGAGCAGCCACCCCCCCCCCCCCCCGACCCGGGCGGCCCAACTGAAACCCAGGAGGACCGGACCCCCCAGATGACACCCCCCAGGGCAGGCCAGCCCCCCACCCCAACGTCCCTGCCCCACACACCTGACACCAGGGCGCCACCACCTCTACCACCCCCTACCCCGCCACCACGCTCACACACACACTCCCCACACACCTACCCCAACACCCCCCATGTACTCCCCCCCCCCCACACACACATACACCCACCCACTCCGCTCTCCGACCTTACATACCCACACTCACTCCTCCCTCCACCCCCAACACTCTCCTCCCTCTACCGTCCACACCTACCCCCACCTCCTCATACCCTCTAACACACACATGCACTCCCCCCACATAACTGCACCAACCCCTCCCTACCCCCCACACATACGCCCCCACCTCCCTATACCCCCAATACCGCATACAATCCCCTCCATACATGTCCAGCCCCGCCCATCCCTCTGACCTATCACACTCCCGCCCTTCCTTCCTTCAGCCCCTCACGACCATCCCTACTAGACACTCACGAGCATGCCACTCCATCCCCCCTTTCCTCCAACCACTTACCCACATCTCCTCCCTCTTCCAGCCCAAGTTCCTCCCTCCCACATTTCCTCTTTCACACTCTCATTCATTATTCTCACATACCCACCTCGCTCTTGCCCATGCCCTCGTGCCTCCTGAGTGGTAGCTCGGGCCGGGGAAGGAGCCGTGAGCTCCAAGCCCCCAACACGTTCCCCCCCACCCCCGGAAGCAGCAGGCCAGGCATCCCCTTATTTCTATAGTTCCCATCATCACCATCTTAACTGTGTCGCATGTGTCGTCAGTCCCTGAAAACACAAAAATGGGCAAAGAGGGGGGCTGAGAGCATTGAGGCAAATGATATACAGCCAGTACTCTGAACTAAATGTGAGCTTACCCAGAGCTGACAGGGTCTAAGAAAGATAGGCAGGTTAAAGGTAAGGTACTATAGGTTAGCCAGCAAAAACCACTGTTGTGCTACACTGCTACTGCCTGAGGCCTTCCTGGGGGCAAGCAGAGAGTATAGTTACTAGCCACCAGCTGGCAGCTTGTCTGCCTACTGTTAATCAAAAGGACACACCCTTAATTATGTGTAATTCTAAGATTAAATAACATCTAGATGGATGAGTTCTGAAAAAGATTCAGCCCCTCACAGTTGACTTGATGGTAAACTTGACCGAAATGATTTTTGAATCAGGCTGTAAACATGTTTATTTCTGCTGGAAAGTTGGCCATTTTAAAATGAGGATGGGGATTGACTCCCCTTTTGCAGCAGCCCCTAGTGGATCAGGAGGGAACTGCATGGGTATGCATCCCTTGTCTCCACTAGAGGTTGTGGCTTGATGCAAATCCAGCAGAAAAAGTGTTGTGCAAATAAATAGTGTGAAAGGAGGCATGTTATCGAAGCATCCATCAATCCATCCTGCTTAATGCAATTTAGAGGTCACAGAGGAAACTGATGCCAATGCCAGTGTTGGAAGAACACCCAATGAAAGAACGACAACCACTTCAGTTCAGTGAGAAGACTTTTTTACTTGCTGCAAGGAGTTCACAGGTCCCAGACACAGTTGAACTGACATACAGCTTCAAGCAAGCCTTCTATATACCCCTCTTCTTCATTGTCTTTAGGGTGACCAAACCCTTTTGGTGGGATATGTTATCTCAGCCCCAAACACAGAAATCCCATGGGGAGGTTTTACAATGTTCTGACCTTGTGGTAATGTGATAATGTCTTTCACAACTGTCTGCCAGGACATCCAAGAGAGACCTTGAAATATGCATTTGAGAAACTCACACAAACAGGATTCTGGTCAACTTAATACCAAATTCTCCTAACACACAGCTACTATTAGAGAGAGGTGGGGGACACCCTGTGCTGGCCATTATGGGAACATATGCTGCGTTCCATTTCAACTCAGAAGTCGGAAATTCCCAGTTCAGAGTAGGAAGTTTCAACTGGAACGGCCCCCTGAAGTCGGATTTCCACTCGGAAAGTCGGACAACTCTCGCAGCTCCGAGTTCAGATTTAAAGATGGCTGCGCCCAGTGTTAGCAGTTTTAGAAAATTATGTAATGTTACATTTATTTACACTTCTTACTTATATTTTGTTGCATAAATCAGTCGTACACGTAGTATTGGTTTATACAGATGTAGGGGGAAGCTGTTGTAGTATAATTCACATTTTTCATGTGGAATATATGAACTACAACGCCAGCTGTGCCAACAACGGCTAAAAACAATAGCCTTAGCAAACACGTTGTTTTGCTAGGCTGCTAACTGGTTTTCCAGTT
>JALJCO010001886.1:0-63661 GCA_023101725.1 Atherinomorus stipes | reverse complement strand
GTGTCAAGCAACACTGGAATAACACACACATCTCATGATTTCTTATCAAAGTTTAAAAAACTAAACTCTTTCAAAGGTGGTTACTTTTCTATTTTATCACAAATTTGGCTTTTGGTATTGTTTCAGGACTATACAGACCACGTAGCCTTCACATGTCCTGCAGATGAAACTAAAGGCTGCAGGACACCGTCTTCCTGATCCGTTTGTGTTTGTGACTGAACTGTTTTTATTTTCTGGTCCCCACGTTGCCCTGATCAGAGCAAATAACGCTATATTTCACAATATCTCCCAGATTAGTCATTAAATCTCAGCAACACCACAGCTGTCTCTGTTAGCATTAGCTAGCATGATAACATTATGCGGTGCGTCATTTTCGGGAGCATAGATACGTGAAATAAAGTGTCGGATTATTGAGTGTTCACCATAATTTACCGTGTTTTTGTTGTTGGGGATTAAATCCAGTGTTTTCTCCGCCGTGGCAGCAAGTTATTCCTCCTCTGCTCTGTGCATCTGATATTCCTCCCCGATACAAACACACTGACATCACTGGACTGAGTAGCACCGTCCAGTTTTGTCACAGACAGCAGAAATCTTCATGAAATAAATGTCCGTGATCTTCTTATTCACTTATTACCACATTAAAGTTTTCCTCTGATGTTCCAACAACCAGGAATGTGACGTCCTTCCAGATTTCCTCCATGTTGTTAAAAAAAAAAGTCCGATTCTCATCTGTTGTAATTACACATGTACAGAAACGCCCCCCCAACAATGGTGGACAGTCTGGTTGTGGCGTTTGGCTGGATTAGGCTATGGCTTTTTGCTAGTTTTTTTCCACCTGAACAGACTTGTTTGTTTTCCAACTGAACTCATTTCCACAGTATGTGCTGTGGCTCCCTGCCATGGACTTCATACCTGTCTCTCTCATTGGGCTGGTGACTTGGGGAGGGACATTCATAAGGGCCAGAAGCACAAATCGCCCCAGGCTTGTCTATTTTTTCATAGCCCTGGTGCCTGACAGCTCTTTCCTGGGAGAGTTTCTGGCACAGTATTTGTTTTTGACAGAAGTTTGCTTCCAGGAACAAAAACAACAAAAAAGGAGCTAAGCAATGAGAAATTCAACAGTCAAAAGTCTCCATGAGTGAGCAGACGGAAAAGAAAGCGTTCTGCTCTCAGAAGAACTTCAGAAAATCCACGAACAAAGAAACAAGCAGCAGCAACAACCTTCTGTGAAGTGACAGGTGATGTCTGGAAAGTGTGGCAGTCTGACAACTCTGCAGCGAAAACAGAAAAACAAACAGCTGACCTGCTGTATGAGGAGGTTGCAGGTCTCCTGCAGCAGGACGACGAGGCGTGCTGGGGTGTTGTAGTGTCTGGAGTTGGCCCACACCAGACATACCGTGTGCATCAGAGGGCGGATTTGATCCTTGACATCAGGAAACTCCACATTCTCCAAGTCCTCAAACAGACGCTGCAGCGGCCTCAGGCACACGGAGATGTCCTCTGCCTGCTCCAAAGCTGGTTTAAAAATAACCTGTTTATATCACCTCATTTCTGCTTTCACTCACCACATATGGGAAAAAAGAATGAATAAAGGTTCAGTCCTTAATTCATTACCTGCAAGGACGTCCTGTCGCATCTTCATGAAAGCAGGAGAGTAGCTGCTCTCCACCGCCTCCAGCAGCACGGCCATCTTATTTATTTTTGAAGCATTTAACTGGGAGTGGATGGACTCCAAATCTGCATATCTTTAAAGAAAAAAAAGACACAAAAAGGTTTTTGTCACATTTGTAGAGAGATTTGAGATTATTTTAAGCCCATTGTGTTTGTGGGATGTTTTTAGATAAAGCTCTGTTAGTTCCAGGTGATAAAAAACTGCAACGTTGGAGTTTCTTATTTAAAAAGTTACGAAGTCACTGCACAGTCAAAAAATACAGAAGTTCAGGGTGAAATAATAAAGCAAAGTTTTTTTAAAGGGACACCATGTAACTTCTGACCCAAACATCGGCCTAATGTCAGTAATAACAGATGATTTCTACGATTAACCTACAGCACTGACACGTGGGGGCTCTGAGGGGGCTGCCCTCCTCATAAACCAGACATGGTAACTTTGCAGGAGCGGATCCGTCTCTCATTGATCATGTGACCTGGAGCGCTTTGCTTTAAGGCTTCATGACTTCACTATCAGCTGGTGAAAGTGGTCTGCAAACACGATTCCAGGACACGGATAGAGACTGTTTTCATGTAGTGAATGTGGGTTCTGGGTCGGCGCTCCGGGTCACATGATCCAATGAGAGAAGGATCCGCTCCTGCAAAGTTGGTCGACCTTCAACTCCTGGTTGGGGAATGAGGAGGAGGTTTAAGCTGTCGTGGCTGGGTGAGGATCTTCATCATGCTACTGAGGTCCTGAAAGATTAATAAAGAGTTAAAATGGACCACAGAGGCCTGATCCTTACAGGTGACCATGTTTAATACAACACCACCTGGTATTAAAGATGAGAAATGATGAAAAATTGGATTAAAACCATTCTGTTTTACATTTTAGTGCACAATATGAAAGGAGAAAAAAATTAATGATTGCTGAGATTTGATGCAGAAATCTAAGCAGGACTGCTTAGATTTCTGGTTTTCTGTTTCATTCTCTGCACATAAGTCAGGAAAAACATAACATGTCATTATAGAGTATTTTATTTTGGAAACAGAAACAGAAAGAACTAGTTTGTCTTTTAATTTTTAATTTCAGATAAAAAAAAATCACCTTCCTGAACGTACACACACCTCACAACTTGGTCCAGTTTGCTAATATCGAGCATCTTTGTATCGCATGTTTGATTCTGAGTCCTGGATCGACTTCTTGGTCTGACTGTAAAAGCGTGTCTGAGAGTTGTGGTAATTATGTATATGAAACACATCCATCAGCTGTAGACCGATCTCTTTCAGCAGCTGGTTTATTTCCCGCCACTCAGAAATAAAAGCACTTTTATTGGTTACCGTCAACATTTCTCAGCATATAACGGGAAGGTGGATGTGTTTCATCCTTGTGCTGACTTTGGCTGATCCAGTAAATCCATCATAATTTAATATGAGTGTAAATATATCCCGAACTCTTCTGTGAGGTGAAAACTTTCGACATGCTCTGTCATCTTTGACAGCGCTTTCCTCCAGTCTTACTGGGTACGGCCTTCTGCAGAGCATCAGTGGGACATAATTACTGCCAATACATGTAGATCTGTTTTAATTTAGGAATAATTCTGGTTTAAAAACAGATTTACGCAGCAGATAGTGTTTTCATTTGGTAGGTCGGGGAATAATTCCAAGCAACAATCCAACTGTGAGATCCTGCAGGCTCCTGCTATCACCTCCCGGCTATGACCCTGAAACCAGGTTTTCTGAAGCTGCCAGAGGATTTTGTTTCTGTAAAAACAGAGATGCTGACCTGTTCTTCCAGAAGAGCAGCTCAGCGTGAGGTGTGGGGTTTTTGCCTTCCAGCAGAGCCTCAGAAGAGTCTTTGTGGAGGACAGCGCGGATCTGATGGCTCCACTCAATCACCGCCGACTGTAAGGAGTGGATAATGCGCTCATCCACTGTTCCCCCCCTGTCATGTTGCACAGGTAAACCATTTCAGGATGTACAAGCAGGACAAAGCATGTCTTGATGTGATGTCTTGCGTCCTGCTTACCTTTTGTCCGTCTCCAGGGCAGCTTGTTCGGCTCTCTCGGAGCCTGCAGGGAGAGGCAGCAGGGTTTTGCCTTGGACTCGGCCTGACATGACAAACACTCTGGTCTTCAGGGCGTCAATGTGGCGCCTGACGTCCTGAGACACAACCTGAGGCCACGCAGAGTGGTTTCTACTGTTGGAGAGCAGCGGAGCCACGACCTGCAGGAGCGAAAGGAAGCATGGTCCCCGAGACATGACTGAGTGGGTATGTTTCAGCAGACACTGATGCATGCACCGGTAAAGGTTACATTCCTGGAAGAAAAGGTACATCAGCCTTTCCTTTTAAAAGCACATTTAGTTTTTGTTTTAATTATATCTTTATTTGGATGGGAGAGAAAAACTGTCAGTATGACAATATTCAGGAAAAAAAAGTCCTTCCAGGTTTGTTTGAGTCCATCATGGCGTAGAAAGATTTAATACTCGGGAATGTTGTCTAAATATACAGGTATTGTTTGATTGGTCCTGTAGGGGTTTTATATGAATATTTCCCATCATGCTTTGTGGCACTGCTTGTTCCATTCTGCACCGTAAGTTAAGTGTATATGTGATCCCCTGATTTTCCCCCGTATGTTGATGTGTGATAACCATAGACCATGAATAGAGATAGATGTAGTATCCGGTTACGTCTGAATAGGGGAAAGTGAAGCCAGGTGGGCGTGTCCCACCGTCGCCATCTTGCCATGTTACGTGTGTCGTCACTCGGAAAATACTTAAAGGCAAAGCACAGTATTGGGGAAAATGATTGACAGCCAACGCACTGTGGGCTAAATGTGAACCAAGCTAACTCGAAATCAACAAGAGCTAACGAAGATTAGCCTCCTGAGTGGCGGAATAAAGGTAAGGCATGTTTGGACTTGGTGTTAACTGACTAAAAACCACCATTTTGCTACTTTGCTGCAGACTGAGACCTTACCGTGAGTAAACTAGGAGCCACCGGTCGGCAGGCCGACATCCAGTCTGCCGCATGTCAGTCAAAAGGACACGGCCCCAAATTATGTGTCATTTTTAAGATTAAATAACATCTAAACTGATGAGTTATAAAAAATTCACCCCCCTCACAGTTGACAAGGTAAACTTGACCTGATAAACCTAAAATGACTTTTTGAACCAGGCTGTAAACATGTTTATTTCTGCTGTAAACATGTTTATTTCTGGCCTTTTTAACATGGGAGTCTGTGGGGATTTGCTCTGTTTTGGAGCTCCTAGCAGGTGAAGAAAGAATTACAATTAAAAACTTCACTTCCTGGCGTCACACTTTTCCAGCAGGGTTTGCCCCTTGGTGAAAAACCCTGCAAATGCTGACAATAATGTTTGTTTAAAACTTATGAAGCAAGGTACATGTTTCTCAGGCTGGAGAACATATGGTGCATTCCAGTGGCACCAACTCTGGGAAAAATAGAAATCTCCAAAAAAGCCTATTTGTGAGCTGGAACAGCTAGAAAATAACTTATTTTTAACTAGAAATATAACGCAGATGTTATAACAATGTTACCATGACAACAACAGCTAATTTTAATGTGTGTGTTCAATAAACAACACATAATCACGCGGCGTTTTAAAGAAAAAGAGACCGCTGTGAGACCGTAAAATTCAATAACAACAACTCGGTGCTGTTTACACTTGAAACTTATGAACAGAAAATATCTTATGTAAGTTTGATAAACACAATAATGATACTGGACGCAAACATCTTTAAATCTACAATCTCGGGGTCCTCTGCAAATTACAAGCTCGTATCTCGGAAAAACGAGTTCCGAGACAACTGCACGCACCAATAAGTTAACATTCCTGATAAGTCAGGAATGCTTTTAAACTATTGTTTAAAAGCAACTCCAGTATGTGAACTTTCAACACTGACTCAGTGTAGCTATTATCCATCTTGGTGTTAAAGTTTAACCCTACAAGAGTTAGTTAATTAACACTGTGACAGTGTTAGTCATTTTAACACTTTGAAAAGTGTTAATCTGACACTTTTCAGTGGTTTCCATATAAACTATGGGCAAGTGTTGAATTTAACTCTGAGGGTGTTGAATTTCTGCTTCCATACTTGCTGTGGGTTAGTCTCACGTTGTCACTGGCAGAGGACTCCAGCACCATTTAAATACACGAAGATCATATAAATGTAGGACTGTACGGGGGCGGGGGCGTGCCTGGCTGTTACAGTACCGGCCGAAGGTTTAGACTCACTCCAGTTAAACAAAAGGCCAAATTCATAATAGTCATTCAAATAAGAAGAAACTGAAATAAAGAAACAACAAATATAGCTTTACTATATTATAATTTCCTAAACTATGACATTGATTGAATTGTGGCTCTAAAAAATGAATTTAAAACAAACAAACAAACAAAACTGTCTCAGATAAATTAGACTACCTTGTTCATGAACAGTGCATCAACATACCTGTCAACAGGTGCAGACGTCTGATTGGACGTTACAGAAAACGCCTGATTGCAGTGATTGTCTCAAAGTATTGCTATTTTAACATTTTTGTTCAGGAGCCCCCAAAATTGCTTGTTTACTTGTTCTATTTTTTGTTTGTTTGTTTGTTTTTTAAATTTTCTGTTGAACCACGATTCAAAATCAATGTCATGATTTTTATTTTTTATAATTACTTTTGTCAATTTTAATTTTATTTCACTGGCAGTAGACTTTTTTATTTTGTCATTATACAAACTGTAAATGCTGCCTTTATCACCTCTTTTCTTATGCAATTATAATTATATGTTATATGTTCCTTATTTGCATCTGTGGTCTTGTTATACAGTTATACAGTATTTATATTAAAATTTTATTCTTATGAACAGCTGAGCATTATGTCATCCGGCTGCTTTAAATTCAATTATACTTGTGACGTCATGTTTAGCTTTGACTGTGACAAAACATTTGCTCTCACTTTGCAATAAAAATATCAGGATATACAGTCGTCTCTAAAATTGTTCATAACCTCCAATAAAGTAGGAAAAAAATCAGCTGTCAGTGAAATAAGTTGAAATTGACAAAAGTAATAAATAAAAATTCTATGAAAATCATATTGATTTTGAATTGCGGTTTGAAAGAAATTGAACACAAACACAAAAATAAAACAAGTAAATAAGTATGATGGGGCTCTGAAGCTAAAATTTTATTGGAACACTTTGAGGCAATCACTGCAATCAGGTGTTTTCTGTAACGTCCAATCAGACGTCTGCACCTGTTGGCAGGTATGTTGGTCCATGTTCATGGGAAAGGTGCTCTGATGTGTCTGGGACAGTTTTGTTTGTTTGTTTGTTTTTAATACTTATTATTTCCACCCACAATTCAAAAGCAATATTTTATTTCTTTAAATGATAATTCAGTAAATTTTTATCTGTTATTAGTTTCTTTTCTTTTTTGTTTTTTTAATTACTATTGTGAAATTAGTCTTTTCTTTTATTGGAGTTAAATAAATTTATTGGGATATGACTTTAGGTCCATATCGCCCAGCCCTAATAGAGTACATACTAGGGATCGGCGATATTTTATTGTGTGCGATATATCGTCAAAGAAATTTCCCACAATAACAATTTGAATTTATCGTTTTTATTGTGAGATGACAATTTATCAGGCTGTGTTTGCAGTCGCACTACTTTGTTTTTCTTAATAAGCCAAGTTAGTTTTGCTGTGTACATTGTTTGAATAAATGTGGAATTTGGTCTCATATTTCACTTGTTCGCTTGGTGTCACTACAGTTTTGCAATACAGGTGCACTACTTAAACTTAATTGATATAGTTTAGTGGCTTCTAGTGTTTTTTAGGGCTTTCAAGACAGAATTTAGTGACAGATTTATAATACAAAACATTATGCTGATAGTTTTTATCGTCACTTATCGTTACCGTGATAAATAAGAGAAATTATCGTGATACATTTTTTAGTCCATATCGCCCATCCCTAGTACATACAATTAAACTTACACCCAGGACACGTAAGCCGGGTTTCTAATCAAACCACTGCAAAAACAGCAAAAACTAACCATTTCAACATTCCTTAACTTTTAGCTAGCTGCATTCAACTGTCTAAGATATTCATTAGTAGTTTCAGCCATTTATTTTCAGCAGTTTATCACATTCAGTTACTTCTACAAACTGTAAACTAAAGCATGTAGATAAAGTTCTATTAATTGATTTAATCTATTATCCATTTTAGCTTTTTTTTTTTTTAGCAATTATGCTAATTTAGCCACACTTAGGGAGTAATAAACATTTACTGATGCCATATTTAATCACTTCAGCTTTGAAGCCTTTGGTTTGTTTTTTGGGGTTAAAAATAGACCTCTTTTTAAATCTGCCTATTTTTAAAATGGAAAAAAAAAACTCTTCTTTGCATGTAGCCTTAGCAAAAGAATCTATTTAAAGGTACAGTGTGCAAGAAATATTGACATCTAGTGGTAAAGATGGGTATTTGGAAGAAAACATATTTTCTTTCAAATAGCTTCATACCATCGTTGTGAATGTACGGTGGCCGTTAGTGGCCAAAATTCTCCCAGACATAAAAATGTTTTCATCTGTGAGTGGATCCAGTGGTCTCAGGTGTAGCAGCTACAATTGTAGTACAGTCATAGCTACACTGTAGCTATGACTGTACTACAATTAAACTACTACAGTTGTTAAATTCAGAGGGTTCTAACTTTACACACATTGTTTTGTCCATTTAGGGACACTGTAGTAAAAATGGAGGCACAAATATGGCAGCCTCCATGTCTGTGCACCCCCAGCAAGTAGATATAAATGACTTATTCTAAGAAAATAAACATATAACAGCTATTCTAGTAAAGCAATTACACATCAATAGAAAAACAGTTTTGGAATATATATAAAATTTTCTATCATCCACCTTTGTTTTTTTTATACACTGTACCTTTAAGGGATTAATGAGTTGACTTTTGACTGAATTCACCTGCTTTAATGCGGGGATTTACAGCTGAGACGTTTTAAAAAGTAAATAAAATCCAGTTATATTCAGACACTATGAGTCACCAGTACATTAGGATCATCTATCTAACACACACACACACCCACACACACACACACACACACACATGTGCGCAACAGGCCTCCTGCATCTAACAATAATTAACATATGCTGCTGCTTACCTCCTCGACTAGAGCAGAAAACTGCTCCAGTGGAGCGTAGGACAAGTCCCCGTAGACCAGGCTGTCCTGCAGGGACTCCGGACTCAGTCTGGTTTGGTCTTTTTTCATAAAGTAAACAGCTTTGCTTCTGGATCCAGCAGCGAGGGAGGCGGTGGGCTGCAGCTGCCCGGCAGCAGTCACAGACACCAGCAGAGTCCTGCGCTCGGCCTTGTCCAGGAACTCCTCCAACACCTGCCGGTGGTCCTCGCTGGAAACGCACTTCTGCCATTTCTCCCTGTTCAGTTTCAGAGTTCTCAGCACGTACTCTGCGATGAACTCCAGCCTCTGGTCCTCAGCAGCAGGTGACTCCATGTCCACGTCCTCCGGCGCTCTGCTGTCCTGGGTCGGTCCTGGGGAGTGTGGGCACTGATTGCGTCTCGGCCTCCATAGCAACGCTGTGTTTGCATTAATCAGGCTGTTGCTGAGGGGACCTGGCCGACCCAGAGGTGACCCAGGACCGGGACATCCCTTTGTCTGTCCAAATCCTGAGTGACAACCATTGTTCTCCATCAGGCTTTGTTTGAGTTGTAGGGAAGCAAGTCAGAGTCACCATGTAGAACAATTAAAGTGACAAATGACCACTGTGTTAAAACTGTAAGAAGTGAGAGGTTAAAGACCCTCGTCCACCCCTCCCCCGGATAAGCCAATATACAGTGGGTACGAACAGTATTCAGACCCCTTTAAACTTTTTACTCTTTGTTTCATTGCAGGCACTTACTGAAGAAAAAAGTTCATTTTATTCCTCATTAATGTCACTCAGCACCCAATCTTGACAGAAAAAACAGAAATGTAGAAATTTTTGCAAATTTATTAAAAAAGAAAAACTGAAATATTACATGGTCGTAAGTATTCAGAGTCTTTGCAGTGACTCATATTTAACTCATATGCCGTCCATTTCTTCTGATCCTCCTTCAGATGGCTCTACTCCTCCATTGGAGGCCAACTGTGTTTAATTAAAGGTTGAATATGGAACATTTTTTATTAAAAGCTATATTTAAAAAAAAAAAAAAAACCTCCACAGGTCGTCTGTGGGGGGGTAAGCTAACTTGTTTGCTAACGTTAGCTGTCAGTTATAAACTCCTCTGCCTTATTTGTTGGACATCCTGCAGACTGTTGGTCAACCTAGACACACGTGATGTCGCTATTCGGTCCGTGTTCCACATTCAACCTTTAAACTGATTGGATGTGATTAGGAAATGCACACACCTGTCTGTGTAAGAGCTTCCAGCTCACAGTGCATGTCAGAGCGAATGAGAAGCATGAGGTGGAAGAACTGTCCAAGGAGCTCGGAGACAGACTGTACGAGTCCTGTGTGCAGTACCGGTTCACCCAATACGCATGTTGCATAGGGCCCTGCAAACTAATAGAGGCCCCGTGAAGGATTTGAAAAAAAAAATTTAAAAACTTGACAACGTAACCGCCCATCGCGCATGTGTCCCGCATTCCCAGCACATCAGGCTGGAGAGGAGAAGTGGGAGATGAAGCGGAGTTAAGGGATGTGTGAGAAAAGGAGAAAGAAAAGCCCTATTCTGATGGGATTAGTATTATCTAGGGACCACATGTAATAAATAAATTACCCCCCGACGTCTGTTTTTTATGTGGCGCATTCACTCTGGATAACTGAAGTCTGAGATTTGACTGAAATTCACAGACATGACCGATTCACACTGGATTAAAATCACAGACAACCTCTGTAATTATTACAAATTACATGTGGTCCCTATATAATACTAATCCAGTCAGAATAGGGCTAAAGAACACGAGAATGAACCGCGGGAAAAGCAGCCAGTTAACTCTCTCTCCTGGTGGGAGAGTGGGAGGGACTCGTCCATGTTTGACCTAAATTGGGGGGGCTCCATTTCCCCGTGGATCTGAGAGGGACCCAACTGCAGCCACCGTACGCCGCCATATCTCCAATCCATGCTGGAAGTCCCAGTCAGAAGTTTCTTTTTCATGTAGCTTACTAAAATCTAACCCGACCCCTGACCCTTCTCCTAACCATAACCACCCGACTACACCACACACATCTGTTTGCAAGCTGCAGATATTTGCTGTTGGTGGTATTTAACTAACTTCCACATGAGACTTCCTGTATGGATTGGATGTATGGAGGCACCCTTGTCGGTCATTGTAACTGCAGTTAGGTACTCTTGGGGGGTGCATCTTGCTGGCTTCTATCAGTTTAGTTGCAATTACAACTGTACTTACAAAAAAAATAGAAAGAAATGGATAAATATTGACCAAGATTTCATTTTGTTTGCTTGGATAACCAACAGGCACAGTCGTCCTCAAAATGATTCATACCCTCCAATTAAAGAAAACGTTAAATTAACAGTAGCTAATTCAAATAACAGGAAACTAAAGAAACTAATAATGAACTTTTCAAAAATTACAAAATTATAATTTAGTGAAGTAAAAAATTGATTTTGAATTATGGTTGAAAATATAATTTAAAACAAACAAACAAACGAACAAACAAAACTGTCCCAGACACATGAGAGCACCTTTCCCATGAACAGTGGACCCAAACATCTGTCAGCAGGTGCAGAAGTCTTTTTGAACATTACAGAAAACACCTGATTTCAGTGATTGTCTCAAAGTGTTACTCGACAACATTTTAGCTTCAGAGCCCCATCATGCTTGTTTACTTGTTTTATTTTTGTGTGTTTGTGTTCAATATTTCTTTCAAACCACAGTTCAAAATCAATATGATTTTCATAGAATTTTTATTTATTACTTTTGTCAATTTCAACTTATTTCCCTGACAGCTGATTTTTTTCCTTCTTTAATTGTAGGATATGATTAATTTTGAGGACAACTCTACATCTTATAAGAATATAAGAACTGAAACTCATAAAATATTCTGACAATAGTGCTAAATAAATCATTTGTATGCTAAATGATAATATAAATAATTGCCTACATTTGAAGTATAAGTAAAACAAGCACAGCCAGTTTGATGGAGATGAATTAATATTAGCCATATATCCATATAACAGGTGCTGTGCTTAAGTTTTCTACTACAAGCAGCCAGTGGAGGGACAGAGCCAGGTTAATGTAGGACAGGCACAAATGAGCCAGCTTCATCATGCAGTATGTGCAATATATTTTTATGTTTAAAGCACTGGGTGTCATGTGCAACTGTTGAAAGTTTTTCCAGTTCTGTTTGGAGGGCCCCTTACCAGAATTTTGCCTATAGGGCCCTTTGGAGGTCCAAACCGGCTCTGCCTGTGTGTTCTGACCGACACGATGAACATCAAACCTCCTTACCAACGCCTAAACAGTCTTACATCATCATCACCCTAATAGGCCAAATTTTTGTGACTTTTCCATATAACTCCATACAAATGGCCCGAGTGTTTGGTAAAAAAATTACAGGAAAGGATCTCAATATAGAATATATAGAATAGAATATTGTTTAAGATAATAACAGCAATAAAAATGAATGCTCAGTCTACATGCATTTCTGTTCTATACTCCCTGCAGTTTGCTTCCTATAACTCCACCAGTCTGTTCATTTCAGGATTAATCGTACTTCTTCGATTACAGTGTTTTTATGATCGTGAAATGGCAAAATTGAAATCATGATTAAAATTTGATTAATTGTCCAGCCCTTGCTTGGCGGAGGTCTGCGTTCTCCGAGTGCTTTTCCAGTTTAATATATTTCTACTTTTTACTTACACATGCCAGACTGGACCCTCTGGCGGGATGGTTTTGGCCCCCGCGCCTTATGTTTGACACCCTTGGTTCAGACACTACTTTTTCTTTCTTTCTTTCTTTCTTTCTTTCTTTCTTTCTTTCTTTCTTTTTTTTGGGGGGGGGGGTTAGTCATCTTTTTGGAGAACAGCATGATGTTCAATAAATATTTAATCATTGAGCAATGTACATATGTACATGTGCACTGAAAAGTTTAGCTAAAGTCTAATTTAGTTCAACTGGAAAGGTTGTGGTGGATTTTAGGTTTATTCTGACATCATACAAAAAAAAATCCCTTACTTTTTGTGAAAAAGTCTATGCCAAAGAAAACAGAAAAGACTCAAAGATAGAGCAAAGATATCTCAGGGAAAGCGGATGTTGGTCACCACATTCGCTGGATGACGGTGTAACACTGTAAACCTCATCCAGCATTTTCTTGCTTCCTGTTTAGTTTTGGCTGTTCAGAATTGTGTGATTGTCCAAGTTCTCCACAAGATGGCAACGTTGCACATGTTAGAAGTTTGTCCCAGGAAGTGGGGGACTGACTTTCATGTAAGTCTGTGTTGTAGATTTAGAGGCAACAAAAAAAAAAAAAAATTAAGTTGGTAAAGTTGCCTGGAGGTCCAGGATCAGTTGTGATGAATCCTCTGGGGGGGTGGGGACCAAAAGAAACAAGTTTGGCAAGTGTGTTGCTGTTTTTTCTCTCATCTGAGTGAGGATCAGACCACAGAGTCGGCGCTGTCACCGTGCAGCTGTTTGACAGGAATTCATGGCAACAAAAAGACTTTACCCGTCCAGTATTCTGAAGTGAAACATGGAACAGGATCACGAGCAACGCCACATCAAACGCTCGCTTTGTTGACTTTTGTCTCATGGAGATCCACGTTGCCGTTTCCAGGGGAGGTGTGCATGTGAATGAGAATGTACGTGCATGACCGAACCAGGAGGTGCAGGTCATTGTCCAGAAGCAGCGACTGAGGAGGGTTCAGTTCCTTGGAAAGTCTTTGAAGATTAAGATGACAGAGCGAAGAGCAGACTTTCCATTTCAGAATCAAAGGAGCCGCCGGTCACTGATATGACAGAGCTGCTGGCCACGTCCAGCTGGGAGTCTGCACGCAGGAATACATAAAGCAGGAATGTTTCCTCACCGCAACCTGCAGATCGCCCAGAAGAATGGAAGTCAGGCTGGAGTAAACAGCGGCAGGGAGGAACTTTGATGCTGATCAGCTTCTAATGACTGACTGGTTAACATAACGGATCAATCATGACAGTTTCATATTTCAGTGTGTCTTTAGTTCTCTGAACGGGGCTTCAAATGCAGTTTGAAGTGACATCAAAGTAACCAGCATAAACTGGACTTTTTAGGAAACACCAAACTTTTTCTAATTTAAGTTTCTGCCAGAGAACACACTGTTGAGATGATGGGAAACAACCCAAATGTGGAGACAACATGACTGTAAATCAAAGACAAACACAGGTGTGTAGGAATGTAGGTTGGTAGATGCATAGATGGATGGATGCTTTCACAAACCACTGCACTCTGTATGGGAGATCTGTTTCCAACTGGTGGAGTCCCAGTTATCCAGGTCGTAATAATCCTACAAGCTTGAAGGAAACAACTGGATTGATTTTTCGTGGTTGTTTAAGCTGAAAAAGTCTTGGACTGAAGAAGAATTTTGGATATCGGCTGAAATATCTTCAAAATCCAGTAAAAAAAGAAAAAAAAATGTTTAGTTACCTTTAACCCAACAAATAATTTGACCGTTTTCCTTCATCCCTCTTGTTTTTCAGTTGTTTGCTGTACGCCTGTCGGTCTCTGTGTTTCCTCCAAGTGGCAGTGAAGCTACCAGGAAGTCTGAAAACATTGTAGTTCACTCTTCATCCACTAGGGGCTGCAAAACTCAGCAAATCCCCACAGACTCCCATGTTAAGAAGACAAACTTCTCAGCAAAAATAATTTCAATTTCAATTTATTCACACACACAAATTCATTACATCTTCACATAAAGCTAAGAGTCGTGTGAATCAGGACTCCTAAGAAGCTATTAAAAGCTTATAGAAGGAGCCTGTGGACATAGTAAAAAGTACCAATGCTGGGAAGAGGGAGAAAAAAGAGGAAGAAACAAAAAGAAGAAAAATGAAATATGACACATTGGCTACATACACATACAGCATCCCCGTCCTTAACACACAACAAACAAAATACAAAACACAACGCTTTCCCATCGCAGATACATTCGGGAATGTTTCATTGTACATATGAATTTAGGAGTTTCGTCTTTGACATGTTTTTAAAGGTGGAGAAAGATTTCAACGCTCATCGTCGAGCTCATTCCAGATCTGTGGGTCCCTGCAAGTGATGCTCAGGCTGGTGCTTTTTAACCTTATTTCTTTTTTTTACCACTTATGAGATGTTTACTCCTGAAATCATGAGTATGCAGAGGACCACAGACTGGAACGAGCTCGGACATCCTGCTGTTATTCTAATTGACAGTTTGGTACATCATACATGCATTCTGATTTATATTCAACTCAGCGAGTCAAAGAAGTCTAAGACTATGGAAGAGTGGATATGAGGGGGCATTAAAACCAGACCATGACACAGCTCGTATTAAGGCCTTTTCAGATAGGACGCGTTTTTTGCGGCGCGCACCGCGGGGTAGGGCTCAGAGTCGGCGAAAGACCACAGCGGCAGCGAGCACGTCAGGCAACCGTTGCTAAGCAACAGACCAGGAAGTGTTTTCTCCCTGCATGCTTCGTTGTGACAGATGTACCTCTCATTGTCGCAGCAAAGGGCTTTTCTCCTAAAGGAGGAGGAGAAGATCAGCAGCAGATAAAAGGGTGGGGGTCCACCTGATCCTGATAACAAGGCAGAACTCCCTGGGGGAGTTCAGGCTCGTCCGGGACTGCATTCTTTCACACAGACCGCTTCCAGGTTTACTTCAGGCTGAACAAGGACCACTTTTTTTCCCCCTGAACTGGCCTCTCCTATTGGACGCGCTAGGATGTCGTCACAGCGCGCTGCGCCTGAATTGAACATTTTTCAATTCGGGCGCAGCGGCATCAGCGGCACCGTGGCAGCATGCGCCCACCTTACGGGGCGCGGCGCTCCGCGGCGGTACCACATACACAATGAATGGGTTTGCCGTAGTGCGTTTGAATGCAACTCTCTGTTAGCATGGAATTCTTTACCACGTTTCTTAGTTAATGAAACAAGTAAATACATATTTAAAATTATGTTGAAAGTGTATTTATTTACTAA
Organism: Atherinomorus stipes; assembly: GCA_023101725.1. Classification (NCBI taxonomy): domain Eukaryota; kingdom Metazoa; phylum Chordata; class Actinopteri; order Atheriniformes; family Atherinidae; genus Atherinomorus; species Atherinomorus stipes. The sequence continues at coordinate 47,840 of JALJCO010001886.1, read as the reverse complement.
ATGAGGTTTATAAATCATTTAGTAAATGAGATGAAATCATTGTTTGTTTTAATTTCCGAAAGTAAATAGCTATGATTAATTAAACATAGAAATTAGTTGAAAAACCAATAATTAAATGAGTATTGATTTTTGCTTCCTCTTTTAAGGAATGTTTGTTTTGTTTTTGTTTTGTGTATGTAATATGTTGTATGAATGCATGCGTGTAAAAATGGACATGAAAATGGTGTTCTTGACCACAGGAAGAACAGCACTCATTGATATATGAGATAGCTGATGGTGGATCAATAAACAAATCAAATCAAATCTCTCCCCCTGCCTGTAATTTGCTCTTTCGGTTTGCTTTGGTGTGTTCGGGACGTTTCTGGGTGGAGATTTCTGTTTATGACGCTGTGTGGGAATAAGCTCATGATTGGAGCAGACGCCGGTCACTCAAACTCTCGAAGGGAAAAAAAAAAGAAACAAACAAACAAAACGGCAGACGCACCGAAGATAAGAGCTTTAGATAATGCAACCTGGAAAACCAGGGTTAATATCGGTTTGGCTTTTACCTGCTTCTGAGCTCTGAAGGAGGCTTGAAGCTGAATAGGCTGAAGAACGAGGCGGCCATTAGCCTGATAGGGAGGGGCTCAGTTTGAATACTGCTGTTTGCAAACAGAAACGGTGGGGGGACTTCGGACTCTACCTTTAAACATCCCAGAATATTTAGAAGGAAAAAAAAAAGATTTTTGGCTTCTCTTTTTGGGGGGGGGCAATGGTAGACCAAACACTGATTTGATGTTCTCTTCATGCTACAGGATTCTCAGCATCACCCACCTGCACTGTTCTGATTTCCGGAAATGTTTCAAGTCAGCTAAGCTTTTAAAAGAAACCGCTTGAAACCCCTAAACTGCTTTTATTGAGATCTGTGGATTAAACCTGCTCACTTTTGCAGACTAAGATCCTGTTCCTACTGTACAACTGAATGATTCTTGCATCAAACACATTTTTGTCTATTCTGTTTTACACGTATTCTCAGTATCATTTTCGTTCATTCGTTCGTCTTCTGCCGCTTATCTGAGGTCAGGTCGCGGGGGCAGCTGCCTAAGCAGGGAAGCCCAAACTTCCCTCTCTATACGGAGGAGCAGCGGCTCTACTTTAGGTCCCTCCTGGATGACCGAGCTCCTCACCCCATCTCTAAGGGAGAGCCCGGCCACCCTGCAGACGAAACTCATTTCGGCCGCTTGTACCCGTGATCTCGTTCTTTCGTTCATGACCCACAGCTCATGATCACAGGTGAGGGGAGGTTTGTAGATCGACCGGTAAATTGAGAGCTTCTCCTTCTGGCTCAGCTCCTTCTTCACCACGACGGATTGATGCCGAGTCCGCATCACCGCACCGATCCATCTGTCCATCTCCCGTTCCATTTTTCCTTCACTCGTGATACTTAAACTCCTCCACCTGGGGGAGGACCTCGTCTCCGACCCGGAGAGGACACTCCACCCTTTTCTGGGTGAGGACCATGATCTTGGATTTGGAGGTGCTGATTCTCATCCCGGCCGCTTCACACTCAGCTGCAAATCGCCCCAGCGATAGTTGGAGGTCACGGCCCGATGACGCCAGCAGAACCACGTCATCTGCGAAAAGCAGAGACCCGATCCTGAGACCACCAAACCAGATCCCCTCAACACCTCGGCTGCGCCTAGAAATCCTGTCCTTAAAGGTTATGAACAGGATCGGTGACAAAGGGCAGCCTTGGCGGAGTCCGAACTTCACCGGAAATGGATCCGACCTACAGCCGGAAATGTGGACCAAGCTCTGACACCGGTCGTACAGGGACCGGACAGCTCGAACAAGGGGGTCTGATACTCAATACTCGAGGAGCACCCCCCCACAGGAATCCCAGTGGGACAGGATTGAACGCCTTCTCCAAGCCTTTTGGAGAAGGCGTTCAATATCATCTTACCTTACAAAAAAATAGTCCAGCTGCCTCCATTCAATAAATGATACAGAAAGATTGTTGTTCTGATGGAGACGTAGGGGAACAGGGTGTAAATCACTGGTCTGATCAGGATACAATATTATATCGACACAGTGGATAGCGATAAGATGTTTGTTGATATCTTAAATTCAGTCAAGACACGATTTCAGTTCAGTTTGATTCAGGATCCACCGATTGATATGAAACGATATGAAACAATATTACAAGTTATAAACAAGTTCTGGTTTTTTTCTATGTAACTCTAGTTCTTACTTTTTTTTTTTTTTTTTTTTTTTTTTTTTTTTTTTTTCTCTCTTCTTCCTTTTTTTTTTTTTTTTTTCTTTTTTTTTTTTTTTTTTTTTTCTTCCCCTTGTGGCCTTTATATGTTTTCTCCTGGGATTTTTTCTTTTGTCTAAAGCCCCACCCCCCCCAACCCCCACACAACCCCCCCCCCCCCCCCCCCCCCAATTCATAGCAGTACAATCTCCCTGTGTCATATCTATCTGCTGCACAACTGTAAACATGTTTTGTTGTGAAAATGTGTCAGAGGAACTTCAAAATAAGGCCATTTTTATAGTAAAGGTGGGTTTGATATCAGGATTTTGGCCAGTTTGGGGAGTTTGGATTGATTCACTATTGATACATTGATCTAAATCGTGGATGTGGTGGAACAGAAGATTCTTATCATGGAATCTGCAGCAGCAGCTGTGAATATCATGTCAGTATGGGTCATTCCATGAAATCAGTGCCTTTTGTGTCCCCATGAAGTAATCGGTCATAAAAGTACAATAACAACAAATTAATATCTAATTTCAAAATATAACATGACCGTGTCTTTTATCCTCAATATATAATATCAAATTAAAGTCAATTAAATATTATCTTGAATAATTAAAATCACTTTTATGGTGATTTTTTTAGCCTGCCCACAGCTGTTATTGTTGTACGTATGACTTTTAATTAGTAAAATATTGGCAAAATGTTGAAATGTTCACATTTTCATGTTGTTTCAGGTATGATCTTACTGTAAAACAGTGTTTTTTTAATATAAACTAATTACCATAAACATTTGTAAAACCTGTTACCCTAACTAAAAAACCCAGAATAATAATGGTACCTCCCAGATTTGACATGACCCAGGATGCGAACAGCTCAGTGACAAGTAGGTTTAACTAGGAATACAGCATACATCAATTCTGTTACCACTTTTTAACATATAAACCTAAACAATTTATTTCTCAAATAATCAACTTATTTAATCTTATCCTAATTCCTAATCAAACTTATTTAAAATTTAATCAACATCTACAAATAATCACCTTTTGAAGTACCATAGCCTGCACTTTAGCACTTTAGCTAGCACTTATTTCAGCTGTTTACAGGCATATTAGCTTAGAATAGTCAACCATGTTAGCTTTAGATAAAATTTTTCAGGAGGAAAACAAAGACCTCTTAGAAATAAAATGTGCTTCACTGATCACTGACTGGAAGAAGTCCTGGATGTTGCCTTATAAGAGTAAAATAAGTACAGTAAAATAAAAATTTTTCTTCCAATCTTTCCATCCAATTTATCCATTTATTTTTTTTTTTTCATTTATTTTATATAATGTTTTTTATTTATAGATTTATATAAATAATTCATTTATTCATTTATCTTATTCTTTTATTTTTTTTATTATTCTCCATCAATAATTTTTTGAATTATGATTAAAATCATGATTATAATATTAATATTATCATTTTTATTATTCATTATGTTCATGTAATTTCTCCTATTACCTTTTTTTTTTTTCTTTAATTTTTATCTTTTATTTTGTACATATTATTTCACATATTTAGATACTTCTTATATTTTTTATGAGTTTTCTGAAAATCCCTTGATGAACTCACTCTATTCCTACATTTCCTATCTCTTAAAAATATATATATATATGCAAGTTTATAAAATAATTTATTTTTATTTTATTTTTTTTTTTTTTATTTCTTTTTATTTATTTATTTTTTTTTTTTTCTCTTTTCTCCTCACGTTAACTTTTTTTTTTCCTTTTTTTTATTATTTTTTTTTTATTAAACAATTTTTTTAGACCCCTTTTCTCTTTTTCTATGTAAAAATTTTTTTTTATATCATCTTTTATTAAAATTTTTTATAAAAAATGCTTCACTGACATAATGATGACAATCATGTACAAAATAATATCACTAGCTACTACTACTACAACTACTACGACTTCATGGTGTTGTGTAGACAAAGACCCTGATCAGTGCAGGATTATGTGTGTCCTGTTATACTGTTGACGTCCCTCATACCCTCACCACTCTACCACCCTTTTTGTCATTAATTTGGTAAAAATGACGTTCAAATGGACTTTAACGCTTACCAATATGATTTACACCAAATTATATTTTAGACTGGCTGTTTTTCTACATTTTTCCTCTAAAAATATCTCTTGTAGGCCCGCTGTATGTTGAGAGGAGTCATGCAGAATAAGGGGGAGATTTGATCATCTGAATGTCAAATATCTAATTAGAGAAAAAAAAATCCACAAATGAAAATGATCGCAATGTAAACAGAGACCACAGTCCTGCTAATATATGTACCATATATTGCACATTTCTATTTTAAAATTTTGTATATTGTTAAGTTAATGTTGGTAGGAGAGAATCTTTGTTGTGTCAACAGATGGAATTCCTGAGATACAGTTTACAGATAATATATAAATATTGTAAGACATGGGAGCCTTTTATTGTGTATGCTGAGGAGTTTGCCTTTTACATGAGTGAGGAGGTACAGTATACAAATTACATAATTAATATTGTGATATGGAACTGCAGCCTGTAAGTATATATATATATATATATATATATATATATATATAACTGTATATATATATTTGGGGTGCAGCAATACATGTATTTGTACCGAACCGTGAGAACAGTGTATCAAATGTCAAACAATACATTATTTAGAAACTTTTTTTTATGAACTTGTCTTCTGATGTGAACTTTGTCTTGAAATTTCAGTCAATCTAGGTTTGTCTGCTCGTTCGACTACATTCTCCTCTAGTGTTGGAATAACTTTGATGTTCATGTTAAATATGACCTTGATAGTAAGCTGTTGTGGAGCACAACAGTTAAAAGAGGCATGAAATTTATTTTTTGGTACTGAAAAAATATAGAACCCTGACCAAAAAATTATTGAACCGAACTGTGAATTTTTGTATAATTGCACCCTCTAATATACATACATATATGTATATACAGTATATATATATATATATATATATATATATATATATATATAGTGGTATGTGTATATACAATTTCATATATGTGTGTACATACAGTATGAATGTACTGTATGTGTGAACTGTGTATTTAGATTTGTATTTCAGTGTTTGTACATATACCTTGAGATTCTTAATGATCGGTTTTTCTCTTTTTGTTTGTGTGTGTGTGTTTGTTTGTTCTCTTCTTTTTTTTTAATTTTAGTATTTAGTTTTATTTTTGGTTGGTTTTGTCCAAATTTTCTGTATATCTTGGACTTACTTGGCACATGCCATTCCACTGGCTGACATAGCCACAAATACTTTCAGTAAGCTTTTAAATCCCTGATTCATACTGTTTATTTTCTATCTGTATAACTGAAAATCTAAAAAAAAAAAAAAAAAAAAGAAAGAAAGAAGCTAATGTCAGTAGGGCTTAAAAGATGACAAAAACAGTAAAGAGAAAAAAATTTTAAAATTTAAAAACACAGCCTGAGATGGAACAATATGAAAATAATGTCCTAATATAACAATTAAATGTAGTTTTAATTTTAGATTTTTAAGTTGAAAAGGCACCGATTTCATGGAATGACGCACATGCACTAAAATCTCTGAGGAATGTTTCCAACACCTTGTTGGATCTTTGGCACCAAGAATGAAGGCAGTTCTGGAGGGGAAGGGGCTCAACGTGGTACTAGATGGTGTATTTGATAAAGTACTGGGTGCATGTGTTCATTATGTCCAGATTTCCCTTACAGCTCGTTCCTGAAGTTGCCAGTAGAGGTCAGTAAAGTTCTTAGATTAAACCCAATAAAGACTTGAAGAGAACGCTCAGATATCTGTCAGATTTGTAAAGAGAAAGTCTCATTAACACTGTGGGCCACTAATGAACAGGCGGATTTTGTTTTCTTCATGAGACGTTTCCCAAGAACCCCCAGACCATGATCTGATCTGCATGAGGCAGATGCAGTTATCTCCCTCAGCCTGTAAGCATGAGTGTGGATTAAATCCGAGTATGACAGCGTTATAAATGTCACAGATTTGAGGTAACAATGATCTGTTTTGTTGTGTTGGCTTCAGCTCAGCGTGTAAACTTTACCCCGTTTCACCTTCACATAAAACCTTGTAAAAAAAAAAAGTACAGTATAAAAGAAGGTATTTATTTACTAGTTAAATGCTTCTTCTTTCATCATCTACAATTTGCTGGTCCCTCTCCCGTCTTTGTTTTATTGCTTTCAGATGTGTATCTGCATCGGCACAGAGAGGGCAGTTGGATTAAACTCAGGAGGAATAACAGTGTTGGTATTTATTCTAATCTTTCCACTGAAACATCCTCATTCCTCTGAAATAAGGCTAAACTGAGCTCACAGGCTGGAAAGGGACCAAGTATTAGGAAGAGCAAACATGTGCAAAATTGTGAGTCACTCGTGTATTACCATGCATGTTAGCTTACTCACACAATATCAACAACTTTCAGACATTCCTCCATTTCCAACTTGACTTTCTAAATGACTTGTTCTTGATCTGGGTCCAGGGTGTCTGGTTTAGACTCCACATTCACCTGGAGAGCAAACCTCTCTTCATGTCTGTCTTTCTGCTGGTTAAACGGTGTTTTCACAGTCAACCGGAGTCACAATAACAGGAAAATAAATGTGTAAATGACCTTTTGCTGAGATCCAAACCTGATCTTTCATCAGTACGTGGTGCTCTGCTGCACTTCCACAGGCATGCACAGTTGCTAATTTTCCTTCACACTGAAGAAGCAGCGACTGTCTCACCATGTGCAGTTAGCATCCAGCTATTTCCATAGAAGATCTTCATGCCTGTCCTGTAAGGTGTCCAGATCAGCCAAGCTGCTTCCATCTGCTAGCGTTAATTTACTAAAACAGCTGTCATGGTCTGTGGAGTGACTGTCTGGACATATTCTGAAGCAGTTCTGTAACTCCATTTATGAAAAAGCCACCAAAACCTGCTAGCTGCCGCTTCTTAACTAGCATTGCGTTTGCTTTCGCCTCAGACTAAGCCCCGCCCACCAAAAAATGTCACCGTGTTTGTAAACTTTGAAACCATCTATAACCCCTGAACACCCTGCTAATTTCACCCCTAAACAAACTTCTGTAGGCGCTCCTGATCATGTGGAGCACATGTTCTCCATGTTGCTACGGTGTGATGGACGTGTAAACCTGATCTGGCCACCAATGCTTAAAAGAAAGGAGGATTGTTCAGAAGTGCTTATCTACCGGCTCCCAGGCTGTCCCTAATTTTGCAAGCAATCCTGCACAATGTGTTCCACTTCTCTTTCAGTCACGAATGGTTCAGGTTAACTAAAATCTACCATAAACAGTCTTCTGCCTGCACAATGTACCAATTCAGTTTAATTAAAAAATCTTATTTATTCCCAGGGCACAATTTAAAAAAAGTCATAGCAGACAGCCAAAGGGGCATCCCTGTGACCAAGAAGCCAGGGTGCATGATCACTCAGAGGCATAGTGTCAGGACCCCACACTGTCACACATACACATACATACATGCGTATATACACATGTGCACATACACAGAGCACACATACGCATCCATACATAAATAAGTATGTCACACATCAATCTTCACATTCTTGATTTCTGCCATCAATTCTCTGATGAGGTTAAGTCGTGATCATTCTCTGCTTTTGCTTCATGTTAAAGCCTCAGACGTTCTCTCCTCCGCTTTTTCTTACCCACTGAGCAGCGCTGTCCTACAAACACTACAACGTCACAGACAAATGACATTTAAACACTGTGACTTTAAAATGACGTTTCATTTTTAAGTTGGAGATTTTTTGTTCCTTTTACATCCCATTTGTTCCAGTGACATCAATGTTTTCTCAAGTCTGCATATGTCTGGATAACTTTAGTGAAAAGTATCAGAATATTGTCAAATTCTGACAATTAGCAAAGTATGTTTAAGGTGCGGAGACATTATCACCGTTTCACATCCATCTGTCTGCATCAGTGGCTGTACCAGTACATGGGCATGTGGCTTTTACAATGATGTGTAAACCACATTAATAAGACTATAAATAACCACAGGAGGGGGCTGCAGTATAACAGACCTGCGGCTCTTTTTAACACCCGCTTGTCCTCGAGAAAGTCTCGCACGTCTGAGATAAACAGAAGTTTAATGACTGTGTTCCTGAAAATGACCTCATGCTGTGCACACGGTGAGGACGTGCCAAACAAAACTGGTTCTCCCATGATCGTCCAGCAAACAGAAACAGGACTATTTCACGTAAATGGAGGCCATTTCAATGGCAAGTCATCCAACACTTCAAGAACACCAAAATCACGGACAGACTACACGCCGCCTTTGGAAAAGTGATATAATTTTGCTTCCACTTCTAAATCTGACATGTAGACACACACACATCACACTCCCGCATGAGGCGGGTTCTAGGATAGTTTAACCCCCCAGTTCCAAGTCATTCCTGGCAAAGCCGGCTAACCGAGAAATGTGACGCAAAGTCTGGTCCTGAGGATATGCCACAATTCATAAAGGCGAGCATCTGTTTCAGTAAAAGCCTATTTCCTGGCCAGCAGCCAGTCGCTGCTCAAATCCCTCACATCGCCAGGCCCGACGTTCCTAATGATCAGAACCTGACACTGGCAGGCCTGAAGGAAGCACCTGACACCTGATGCTGTTCCTGCATGATTGTGTTCGAGGAATCTGTGGAATATCTCAGCCTCCTGGGAATGCCTGTAATCCCAGCTGCCCCTGAATGATGCTGCTCCTTCTGGGTTCAGATGGAGCTCGATTCATTTGCTCACTTCACGTCAAAAGCGGCAACATTAATTCTACTTGACACAGACTCATTGAAGGTGAACTTTTTCCCCCTTTAATAAGATCTGAGGAGAAACTATTCATATCCTTTGCTGCTTTCCTTGACCCCAGCCAACGTTCTCCTGTACTGGTCACGGATGAGGCAACAACAAATTATTGTGTAGCATTTAAAATACAAGTGGCCTTCCAGCACAGCCTTCAGTTCACACATTTAGAGGCTGCTGCAGTTAAAGAAATGGAGCGACAAAACATGGAGCTATTTCTGGGGCCCGGCTCTCCAGAGGGATGTGACACGTCGAGCGAGACGGGGGTAAAGCGTAGGCCAACAAGAGTATGAGAAAACTGATAAGAAGCTGAGAGGAAGCCGATGCTGTTTCTCTGGGCTTTCTGCAGGGCTTTTTCTAGGACTTTATTGTGCATTTACTCACCGGTAAAGTTTCTGCATCACTTTGAGTCCTTCAGAAGATTTTTCGTTGAGTTGCCCTTCAATGTCCGTCCAGTAAAATGGCGGAAACGGGGCAACCATTATATAAGACATTATCTGCAGCAAAACTCTTTGATTTCATCAATGGTTTTAGTAGAATGAACGAACGAATGAGCACGATTGTCCTGTGAGTTCAGAGTTTCGCAAATTGTGTTGTCTGGGTAGCGAGCTGCTCTTCTCAGCTGTACTATGGAAGCGCGCATCGTGAACGCGCGGCCCCGAAAAGTGTGTAGAACACCCTGATAACTAACAGAAAGCTAAATCTGGACTCACAGGACAACAGTACTCATTTGTCCGTTCATTCTACTTAAAGTTTTGGCGAAAATTAAGAGGAGTTTTGCTGCAAATAATGTCTTCTATAGGCTGCCCCGTATTGCCCATTTTACTGGATTTACACCAAAGGGTGACTCAATGTAAAATCTTCCGACCCAACATGATGCAGAAACTTTACCGGTGAGTAAATGCACGTATACTCCTAGAAATAAAGGTCAGGTTGAAAAAAAAAGAAAGTTATCCTTTAAAGGAATAGTACACCGACAGAATGATGTGCGTTCATCTTCTGCTCACCCTCATGCTGAGCAAGACTCTGGAGCACTTTTTTAATATCTCAAATGCAGCCGGAGATCTGACAGGTTTCCGTTTCCCCCCAACTTTAATATGATGGAGATCGGACAGGTTTTTGCTTTCCCCCAACTTTAATATGATGGAGTTCACTGGCGCCCGATCCAAAAAGGTCCATAAAAGTCCACAAAAACTTGTCAATATTCCTCCATACTGCTCGTCCAATGTAATCTAAGTGTCCTGAGTGGGTAGCGCCTATAATTTACTCCAAACGACATCATTTAATATTCTAATGGCTTAAACAGTACTACATGTAGCTGCTGCGAAGCGCTTTCATGACAGTTCACGACACTATGGAAGCCGCGGCAGATGAGATCGCGCGTTCTCTTTTTCTTTCTTTCTTTGTTTTAAATCAATAGCAAACCCCTCTTGTGTCTGTCGCAGCTCCTTCGCTCTGAGCACAATGTAAACAGCGAATTTCTTCTTCTATGCTTGCATAATCGGCAGTGTAGGCGCTGAACCCCGCAGCTGCCGTAGTGTCGTGAACTCGTGGTACTGTTTAAAAGGTAAGGTCTTTTTTTTTAACTTTATTCCTAATTGACACAGAAGCCTACTTACTACTCAACACGGTTTACACATATTTCATTTTTTATTCCAGTATTATTGGTCCGCTAAGGCCACCACTACTGAAACTAATTAAAATCTATTAGACTCTCCTTACCAACAATTTTTTCCACTCTAAACCTCTCCTGAGGAAAATAATCTTTTAATTCATTACTTCTGTCTATATTCCATTGTTATAAATAATTTCACATAAATCTAACCTCATTTTTATTGCTTCTTATTAGCTCCTATTAAGTCCCTTTATTCTTCTTCCTGTATTTAGCATCAGGGTATTTGCTTCTACATCTACAAACAAATTTGATTATATTTATATACATTCCCATCCAGGGCCATGTCCGCAACTGATGAGCATATGTATAATTCTGAATATGATTACCATTTCTTTCTTTATTTCACCTATCAAACTGTCTCCATGTCCCAAAAATCCAATAGACAATGTCATAATATTAGAAGATAAGAATCTATTACCATATTATGTAATACATCTTATACCAGACTAATCTAATTTTACTATCTTACCACTCCAATATTACTACTTGAAATCTACACATATCACATTTACGATTTCTACTCTGCTCTTTATTATTTGAAAGGATCGGGTTTAATGATAGTCTAGCACATTCATATTCTATTCACCTACACTAGCATTAGCAGCAACATCCTCCAACAACAAGAACGACAGGAAAAAAGTTGATAATACTCTCTTCTGATAAATATAATATCTTTCTAACTTTAAAATGAGGACCTATGTCAAAAATTCTGAACTTCCCCTTTAAGCTATTAAAACATACTAAACGATGTCGTTTGGAGTAAATTATGGACGTTACCCACTCAGGACACTTGGATTACATTGGTCGAGCAGTATGGAGGAATATTACCAAGTTTTGTGGGACATTTATGGACCTTTTTGGATCGGGCGCCAGTGAACTCCATTACATTAAAGTTGCGGGAAAACGAAAACCTGTCCGATGTCCGGCTGCATTTGAGATATTAAAAGTGCTCCAGAGTCTTGCTCAGCATGATGGTGAGTAGAAAATGAATGCACATCATTCTGTGGGTGTTGTTTCCCTAAGGCCGCATGATCACTGAATTATGCTGCCATGCAAACAGCTCAGAACGACTGGCATTATTTCCTTCTTCCAACGAGAGGGGAGGTGAGAAGTTTTGAGGTAGACGGTGGTGGTGGGCAATGTCGCACTCTGCCAGTCAAGTGTGGCCTCTGAGCCATGTGGAGGTTAGTCAAACGGAGCCATGATGGTTTTTAAAGAGCTGCAGGCCACGACTGGATGGGTAATTTTCATACTTTTGTGATTTGCTAAAGGCCAAAAGCAACATGCCGGAGTCTCACTCTCTGAAACAGGATATTGGGTTAGTAATGGCTTGTCAAGGGACCAGCAGAATGACATGCATGTAAGAGTTATTTTTTCACACATTTTGCTGAGCGCTAACAGAAGTTTTTGAATGTACGAGACTCATTTAGACTCATTTTGCTATGATAGAAAGGTAGTTGGACTGATAGTTGGACTGATGTTAGGAAAAGGCTTAAAGGATATCCTGTGTAGTTCTTACCTAAAGAAGGCAGCAGTCAGAGCGCGCTCAGATCAGAAAATTAGGACCAAATTCTGATGGATGAGCTTAACTTAAAGTGTGCTCAGAAGGGGGCCATGAGATTATCAAATGACCTTTATTCAGGATTTATACACCTAGTCACTTCTTCATGAATCTCTTATTCACTTCATCACATTTTCTCAAGTGTACAATATTTATGTTGCAACACCGTGCAAATTCCAACACCTTGTAATGACTTGGATCAGACTACAGTTTTTTTTCGTGGTTCATGACGGTCGCTATGTCAGATTAACAGACATTGCTCTGTCCCAAATTGCCTACTTCCATAATCAAAATTAAAAATTTTGAGTATACTGCATCAAAATGAAAAAACAGTATGCATAGTATGTGAAAATTGAGTATGCAAAAGTACCTGGATGACATACTGAAACCTGTCAAGTCATTGAGTAGGTGACTGTGGACACTCGCTGCACCCTCTCATCCCAAATTTGGGTTCAGTAGGTGGCAGTAATGCTCCCTGAAAGGGTTAACAAACTGCCATAAAACTCTAGAGAAGAAGAAGACACTCGCCGCACTCATCACGAGCGGAAAAATGGCAGTATGCGCAGCCTCAGGAGGACATCGATTTGCAGGCACTGATTTCGGTGTGAGGCTTCACGATGGATGTTCATGTTTTCGTGATGAGAAATAACCCTCAAAGGTGAAAAGAAGATGGAAGAAGATGGCGGCAGTGCGCTGTGGCTGTAAGATGATTAAGAATTTCCGTAGAGGGAAAAGTAGCCATCATGCTTTCATTTCCGGTGAGTACTCCACACGGGAGTATGCGATTTGTGACAGCACTGCAAACTCGAAAATCACGTACTAAGCCGTTGAGTACATAGTATGGTTAGTGTACTCAATTTGGGATTTTGAGCATTGAGTATGGAAGTTGGTGATTTGGGACACAGCAACTGTGTCATAAAATCGGACGGTGTCTTGTTACTCGCGAGTGGTCACACTACAAAAATGGCTCTACAATCATCTGATCATCGCGTGGTGTCACAAAAGACGGCACCAGATGGGGAGGCGGGACAAGCAACTGTCAATCAGTTTCTTGAGGACACATCAAAGAGGCACGGAAACTGGTTCCACAGCTCCACAAACCTCTCCTCCGTTCCACTGCTCCACTGGAGAGCGGCTGTGTCTCCCCCTTTTCACCATTGCCGTTTGTGTAGCAGCGCTACTGAGCGGTCTCTCTGGTTATTGGTGGAAGCGAGTGGCGCACTCGTCCCTCTATTGATAGATATGTAGGAACACGTCGCAGGACACGTCACACTAGGTGGACAAACCCCCCAAAATTCTGACACACCAGTCTTTCTGTGTCGCGGTCATGAAGCGTTGCAGATGCCAGATCGTCAATCGCTGATTATGTCACACTACACGGAGCGAAGACGTTCTGTGAGATGACAACGCAGAATCAGGCAAGACAGTGAGCGATTGTCTGCGACGTCTCTGTTGGGTCAAAATCGGGCTAAATTCGTGGTAGTCTGATCCAGGCTTAAAGGCTCATCTACGCCAGAGGTGGTCAGGTCCAGTCATTGAGAGCCACAGCCATGCAACTTTTAGATGCATCCCTTCTCCAGCACACCTGAATCAAATGCATGTCTTGTTATCAGGCTCTGCAGAGAAGAATGACGTGCATGAGGGAATTCAGCCATCGGATAAAAGGCAGCCCCAGTTTAATGCAACACAACATTACGTTTTGACTCTAAAACTGGCCTCTGACTTACTTGGATGGCTTTGTGTTTTGTGTGTACTTGCAGCAGGGTTCTCTTGGCCTTTAGTTTTCTTCCTTCTCCCCTAACCCAATTATTTGCCTTTCTTTTCTTCCTTCATATTTGTTGGTGTATATTAAGAAAATTTTAACCCCCGGGAGAGGCCATCTAGTTTAAAGGTGTCATAACCTAGTGTTTTACATACACAATCCTTCTTAAATTATCTTCAAATGAATTTTTAATTATAGTTGGGTGGACGAAAATTTAATGAGCTCATTTTAACCTCTTTTTATCCCCAACTTTTGTTTGTCGCGAGAACACGTACGAGAGTTAGAGCTGTCTGTAAGCGCGTTCACGAGGCAAGCGTCAAAGCCAAAACAAAGTTTTATCAGGACAGAGCAGGTGAAGGAAATGATGTCCCAACAGAGAAAAACTTGATAAAAACTTAACGGTACGGTTGATAGAGAGGATCCGCGGAGTAAAAGGGCTGGACTCTGATGAATATAAGGAGCGGACGTCTGACGTGAAGTTAACCAAACAGTGTTAGCTTCTGTAGCTACATTAGCAGCTTGTCCGCTCGTCAACCACCGTTTACTGGTCTCTGACACAAAAGATAATAAGTTACACAAGCAGCAACACTTACCGACTGCACATCCTCACTGATAAATATAATCCACTGCTCCCTAGTGCTGTCCCTTCTGTCCACTCAGGCCGACCACGAGCAGCTGTAAGGCGGACACGCTTCTGCGCAGGAGCCGGTGAAAAAGCAGAGCTCATAACTTTATTTCTGAACATCCGATCTTGGACATTCCAAGTGTAGATGGTAGCTAGTGTCAAAAATATGAAGGGCACGAGGGTTGGAAGCAGCTCTGGGTCTTTCCTGGAAAGCAGCAGCGAAAATCCCCCAAACGCAATATCTCGGCGAGAAACGCTTATACGGGCATTTTCAATACAGGGAGCCAGTTAACCATGCCTTTGCGCCTTGAATGAGGATGGATTCATGTCTGGGGCTCAGACACTATGACAGGCATCCACAAAGCTGGGCCTCTGCTGGCTTTTGCCACAGCAGGAGACGCAGTGTGACTTGCAACACTCAGGCCGACCACGAGCATCTGTAAGGCGGACATGCTTCTGCGCAGGAGCCGGTGAAAAGCAGAGCTCATAACAAAGACGCTAGCTTAGCAGCTCGCTCGCAGCCTCTCTAGTTCACGTCATAACAGCTGGTCATAACTCCTCCGTGGCAGGTAATCAGCTGCTTTTAGGTGGCGCTAAAGAGGCTAGCTTAGCAGGCCGAGGCGATTGACGTCAACGCCAGAGGCGGGTCCAAATCGCGTGCTGTGGAGTGCGCGCTCTTGTGGCCGATTCTGGGATGAAGAGAGAGCTCAAGCTGAAAAACGAAGCCACTTTCACTTTCAGGAGTTTCTGGCACTTTTTTACTCAATTCCTACCCCAATACACATGTTTTAACATGAAAAAGTGGGATTTCCGGGTGATGACTCCTTTAAGATCTCTGCCTTAGATGGGGAAAAACGGGCTCTTCTCATGGCTCAGTTCTTAGTAGCTTAGAGTATAAGCTCACCCAACAGGAAAGCTGATTCTCTAAACTGAAAGAGCTCTAACTGATCTCTGCTGCAGGCACGACACTGACTTAAAAGTACGTCATGCAATCCCACTTAATAAATGAGAAGAAATGAAAAAAAGAAAGACACTGAAAAATGTCTTATGTTTTCTGCTGCCATGTTCTGTCATCTGAAAAGAAGGAAAGAAGTGTAAAAGCCCCGTTTCCACCAGTGGGTCTGGGTCGGGTCGGGCCGACAGATAATTCTGTTTAATTCTGTTTTGCATCTCGACAGATAAAAACTGGGACGGGTGCCCTTATATCCGCCTCGACCCAGCCTACTTTTTACTGATCTAACCGATCCGGACCAAAGAGGGGATGCTAATACACAGCAATCTGTTGATTCCCTAAAAAAATCCATCACTTCCTGCGTGACCCGGCGTGAAAACACAAAGCAGGGGTGACTCCTTTATTTCTGTCACATGTGGTGCGGCGCTTTGGTTAAAAGCTGTTGCACGGCGATGATGTCACACGATCACGTAGCAGCGCTATCCGGTTAATACTCTGCCTTCAGGGTTAGGGTACAGATTGCTGGGGGGACGCAACGTGAAATCAGCACATCCGTACCAAAACCCACCCAATCCTGCCTGGCCTACCCACGGGTGGAAACGGGGCTAAAGTGATGCATTATATAGCTACTGATGATGTATTTACAGGATTTTAATTGACCTTGGTCAAATTCTGCCAAGCAGCAAAGCTTTTGGGCCTTTTTTGTAATTACAGTTTTTTTTCTTTTTGTAACAATTTGTGTGAGTGGATGGAAATGCACTTAGTAAAAGGTCATGGTGACGATCAACCATGAAGTTTGTAAGAGAACTTTGTGTCAAATTTTACGTACAGAATGTTGCTGTTGACAATGGCGCCCCCAAGGGGTGGGGGCGCCTTGGGTGGCACTGCTACCCAAAAGCTGATAAAAATAAAATAAATAAAAAATGCTACAGTAAATTTACCATTTTTGGAACACTGGCGCTTTGCCCCAGTCCCCGTGGGTCTGGAATGCCTGATTAACTCGGCCTTTCTTAGTTAAATTCATCCAGGAAGGCGCCACCCACCAGAACCGCTCCATCCAGGTTGTAATTAGCACATACTCAGCTCAACCTCACTCAGCTGTGCTTTCTTTCAGGTCAGATGTACTGAGGGAATTATAATCTAATAAAATGCTGAACACTGTCTGCATCGTCAGATCTCTACACAGATATAATGTCACACAGCGGTTGAGTCACGGTAGCAATCAGCTGATCGACCCGGTGGAAAGCACCGTCTGATTTTACTGAAAATCAAAATCAAATCAAATTATTTTAACGGTCTGAAAGCTTCATTGTTTTCCAAACCATCTTCTTTTCTCCATAAAGTCTCGGGCTTCTCACTCCTGCTGTCGTCAGGGGTGTCAGGGGGCGTGAAATACGCTCAGAGAGAGCGTAATTTCAGGTGTACACAAACGACCCTATAGTACGTATCACTTTGGAGGACAGGTTGAGTAAAGTCGTTACTGCTGCTTCTTCAGTGGACCTCAAGCTGACCATCATTTAAATTGTCAAAACATTTTCCACTGAATATGAATCTTAAGATACATCCGATTATTCTCCATCGTCAAACATGGTGCATTCACATTTCTTTTAGTAAATAAAGCTGACTTAGACAGCACACAGCTGTCTCTTTTCCATGCTACCCTTTCTCAATACGACAGACTACTGTTCTACAGCATGACTTTTTTCTTTTTAATGACCACTGTTATTCTGTTGTAATCCTTTATTTATTAAGTGATTTTTCATCTTTGTCTTTAATCAAATTGCATTAAATTGCACTCTGGAATAACAAGAATGTAATGTAATAGCCTCCATTTCAGCTCCAAGTGAGGGCCCGCTGGGTTTTAGCCTTGCAGTGACACCTTACCTGGCCATCGTAACGGCATCTGGCAGCGACGCCGACCCCCACCGCAGGGCTCGACCTGGCTGGATTCTCAGAACTCTTCCTAATAGCCGTATAATCGAGCCCAATTAAGAAACTATTAGACACATGGTTTCACCTGCGAGGTCAGCATCCACACCGTTCCTCGATGTTCCCCCAGCTTACGATTTCGCCATCATTTCTGGCCTCACAACTTGCACGTGCTCAAGTAATTGTAAAGATGATTATTTTTTCTACCACCGAACCAAAGCGCAGAGGTAAATGGAAACACAAAGTGTCCTGTGGCGCTCTTTCAGACCAAGAACGGTTATAAATCAGACAGACTATGTATAGACTTAGTTTGAGGGTCTCAAAACAGTTTGGATTTCTTGTTATGTCATGCAACGGCCACAAATCAGCCCAGAGGCCACCAAGGCATACAGTAGTAAGGTTTTTTTAACACGAAAAGGCCTGCTGTTGATGAAAAGACGTGACATGACATTAAAAGATACTGTCTGGCACGGCTGGTGAGTGTCCTTTACCTCACAGATTCCTGTGATACGGCTAAAGTAAATTTGGGCCTTGTTGTATATGCCTTACAGAAGTATACTGTTTATTTAACATCTCCAGCGTGCTGAGTTATGACTAGTAATGATTACTCAAATGCCCAGTGTTTGGGCTATTGTACCAGGGGTGCCTCCAAACAGGCCCACTGGTGTTTATTTGAATTTTCCATTTTATATTGCCACGTGTCATTAGGCTGTTTAGAGTTTACCCCGAGTGATGGATCATTTCCTTCACCCCTCTCCACTCAGTAAAAAACATGCTGGATGGTGCATACTTGTGGTAAAGGTGCAGAATATGTGTATGCGAGTGGAGATAATGGTGCCCGGAGTGCATGACAGATGTCTTCTTTCATGACACTGAACACCTATCTGGTAATGAAGCTGGAGCGGGACCCCCATGTCAGCTGCTTTTCCCAGTCTGAGGGCAAAATAAACATAACACAGGTTAAAGCGGCTACAGTTTGCTGTACATCATGTGCTCTGTTTTTATTCATCCTCTATCGCACAAACATTAAATGAAATTACTGATGTGCAAACCAGTTTTTTCCACGTATGACTGAGTTCATCATACAATCTGCCACACATACCTTGCATATTTCAGAGTTACATCTTGGACTTTTTCCAGCTCCAGAGACCTTCCATCGTCAAATGAGAACATTATATTTTAACTTGCACTAATATTGTCAAAAGTATTTGCTCGCCCATCCAAATTATGGGAATTAGGTGTTCCAATCACTTCCATGTTTACAGGTGTATGAATGAAGCAGCTCAGCATGCAAACTGTTTAACATTTGTGAAAGAATGTGTCGCTCTCAGGAGCTCAGTGAATCCCAGCGTGGAACTGTGATAGGATGCCACCTGTCCAACAAATCCAGTGGTGAAATTTCTTAGCTCCTTAATATTCCACAGTCAACTGTCAGCTGGATTATAAGAAAATGAAAGTGTTTGGGAACGACAGCAACTGAGACATAAAGCAGTCGGCCACGTAAACTGATGGAGTGGGTCAGTGGATGCTGAAGAGCATAGAGCAAAGAGGTGACCAACTTTCTGCAGAGTCGATCACTAGCAGCAATGGCCGAATCTTTTCATAATAATATACAATATGGTGCAATCTTATGTTGAGTAGCTTTTTTTCTGAAATTATTCCACAACTTTTAGAGCCAGTTTGTCTGAGATTGGTGAACCTTTGTCCATTTTTCCATCTCCTCTCTGAAGTCCTCCTTCAAGTAACTGATGCAGCTGATGTTTTACTGATATTAACTGTACCACGAGCTTTTCTATCTGCTAATGTAATGCATGTAGCCCCACCTAAACCGGGTCCATAAACGGTACAGTTTATGGGCTGTTATTTGGTTGTATGGGCCCATTTTATAATGGACACATGTCACAGGGTGAACTTGCAGGTGCTGCCAGAAACTGGACTTCTGCCCACTAGCTTGGTTTTAACATGGTTTTATGTTTTGTTTTTTTTGTGTGTGTGTGTTTCTTTCTTGTTTTATCTCAAAGCTAGTGGGAGCTTTAATGAACTGATTGCCAGCACCTGGAGAGAAGGACTCTTCCCCTGACTTAATTAGACACAGCATGTTTAAAAGCCAGAGTGCGGACAACAGGAGGAGATGAGAGAGAGGACGGACCGGAAAGGTTCGTGGAGGAGGACACCGGTCCCCCGGGTTGGGGGCTCAGGAAATGGTGGAGAAGTATGGCTCGGGAGCCGGAGGGTGGCTGCAGACCCTGCGAGGCCTGAGGCGTGGCTGCCATGAGGAGCAGTTGCTGTCGTGGGGAGGAGCAGCCGCCACGGACCAGGATGGCGCCACAGCCCAAAAAGACACCAGCCACCGCTAGCCCTTTTAGCCCCTTTTAGTTTTTGTCACTTTTATTTATTCTATTTCTTTAAGAAAGTTCTTATTGTTTTTACCACAGACCGTTAATAGAGATGGATGTAGTATCCGGTTACGTCTGAATAGAGGAAAGTGAAGCCAGTTGGGCGTGTCCCCTCGTTGCCATCTTGCTGTGTCACGTGTGTTGTCACTCCCAGAAAATACTATAAAGGGCAAAGGCAAGCCGAGGGACAAATGACTGACAGCTGACGTACTCTGGGCGAAACACTAACCAAGCTAACGCGAAACTAACAGGAGCTAACGAGGATAAGCCCCCTAAGCAGCGGAGTAAAGGTAAGACATGCTTAGAATTGCTATAGTTTCCTCTTCCGGGCCCATTTTAACAATAGGTTAATCCCATGTCCCTGCTCTGTTACACTTTGTAAATCGGATAAACTCCAACCTTAGTTAAGTTTTAATTTATTCTCAACTGAAGTAATGCTAAGGAAGAAGTGGATCAAAGGGATCGATTCGCCGGGGGTGAAGGCCCGAACTTTTTAATAAAACAACGTAGCACGTTTGTTTGTAGCAGACTACACAGTTGGTGTTAGCAGGCTAGCATTAGCAGGCTAGCGTTTGATGTTGTGCCTAACTTTGTGCGGCTGAAAACACAAGCATCTGAAAGCGTCTCCTTTCTTGGCAGTCCCCAGTTGTTCCACTGGAAACGGGAGGGTACAGACCCAATTTTCAGATGCTTGTGTGTTTTAAGACGCACAAAGTTAAGCACGTCGGTAAACGCTAGCCTGCTAATGCTAGCTGTTAGCATCATCGAAGTGCCGGCTACAAACAAACGTGCTACGTTGTTTATAATAAAGTTCTGCATTTCACTTCGGCGAATCGCTTGATCCACTTCTTCCTTAGTATCACTTCAGTCGGGAATCCATGAAAATTTAAGTAGGGTTGGCGTTTATTCAATTTACGAAGTGGAACAGAGCAGGGACATTGAATTCAGCTACTGTTGAACTGGCCCGGAAGAGAAGCGGCTAAATGTTTCAAGTAGTGATGTTATGCTCGAGCAGGCTGCTCGACTTCGTATCGACCTTTCAAAGCGGAAGTGTCGTGGGAAATGTATCGAGCATCGCTTCATTCCGTTAAGGACCGCCCTACTTTCCAAATGAAGCTTCATGACATCACGCGCGTATCACCGACCTTACGCGCCAGTTTGAATTCAGGGTGGAGTCATCAATTTACTAGTGCTTATAAACGGACACAATTCCACCAAACTTTGTGGGTTTATGAGAGGAGGAGACAGTTGTGTATAGTTGCCATTTATTCAATAATTTACATACAGGGAGAGTGAGATTCAGGTGAGATTAGGCTAACATTCCATCTACGACTGCTGAAATGATCTTGCATGACTCCCACAAGAATCTCAAAAGTAATTTTTTTTAAGGGGGGGGGGGGGGGTTCTTTATATAAATTCATCATGGCAATACTTTCCATGATGTCTTCATCAAATCTTTCTAAAACAACACCATCTGTTGTATGAAATATTTTCAGCTGGAGCTCAAGCTATGACACAGCTATGAAAATCTTTCATAATACAGCCAGATTTGAAAATGAACATAAAACATGTTACAAATAATTGTTACTGTTTCATGACACATTGCCCCTCATCAATCCATGCAGCTGGCTGCTGCTATGTTAAAAGTTGACCAGCAGATGTCACTATATTGTATTGTGTTGAATGCTTCATAACACAGAACCATTTGAAGACAATTGCTTCATATTGATTCAGTGGTTCGGAAAGCTTCAGTTTCTCCATCACTAGTTTCAAGTTCTGGAAACTGGAACACGGAAGCGTGATAATCCCCTATTAGCTGACCATTGTGAGACTCTGCTACAAGCTGAGACCTTACTGAGAGCAAACGAGCTAACTAGGAGCCACCGGCCAGCAGGCCGGCATCCGAGCTGCCACATGTCAGTCATAAGGACACGGCCCTAATTATGTGTAATTTCAAGATTAAATAACATCTAAATGGATGAGTTATAAAAAAAAATCACCCCCCTCACAGTTGACATGAAGGTAAACTTGACCTATTAAAATGATTTTTTGATGTAGGCTATAAACATCTTTATTTCTGCGGTGAAGTTCTTTTTAACATGGGAGTCTATGGGGATTTGCTCTGTTTTGGAGCCCCTATAGCGGAAGAAGGAAGAATTACAAGTAAAAGCTGGGAAAGTGTGAAACAGGAAGTCAAGTTAAGTTTGCCCCCTTTTTTTTTTTTTTTTTTTTTTTTACCGGACCAGACTTACCTGTACCGTATACCGCTCAGTGGAAACAGGGCTTAATATTAGGGTGCACTCACACTCTGACATTGTGGTCCACTTCAAACGGCCCATGGTCCGATTCCATGGATAGTCCGCTTTGTTGGTGCATTTTGAACACCAACTGCATCCTGGTTCACACCAAAGACGTGGACTCTGGTCCGCCTGAAAGCCGGGGTCTCAGTTCACTTGCAAACAGAAAATCGGACTATCCAGCATAGACATCCAGGCCCCGTCCCAATACCCACCCTAAACCCAACACCCCTGTATAAGTGCGCACTTGGCAGAAGTGCACATTAAGGGTTGGAGTGTGCAGGCTGCAAGTGCGGGAAAAAGGCCGAATTGGGACAGTGATGGTTCCTCCATCAACGTCATTTTATGTCACTGCTTTCAAACTCAGCCTCATCTCTGTTTTCTGGGGAAGAGACGTCATTTTCAGACCGAAACAGAAGAAAGTTCATTTCATCTATTCTTGTAAATATATGTTATGAGATCCTCACGTTTAATTAATAGATAAATGAATTACTGAACTAATTTCTGTAGGTTGCTGTATAATTTCACCAGTATAGATTAAATAAATGTTACATTCTAAACTAAATGTATAATAATGATTAAATTGTCTGCTCTGTGAATGTTATTGTTATCATAGAATGTCCATAAATGTCCATAAAAACATGTATGTAAGATAAACAGGTCTCCTTGTTAAAGACGCTGCATCTCAATGAGACTTACCTATGTAAATAAAGTTTAAATAAAATTTAAATAAAGCTACTTTTATCAGTAAACTGTTATCTTTCATTATTAAAATACTTTTGAATTTTAATGTTCAAAGCACATTTCAAAATAACAGGAAAACTTCAGTAATTATTTGACCTACAGCAGTAAAAGATTAAATATTTCAATATTTACATCTGAAATGGCATTTTTTCACCACAGACAGGAGCTTATTCACCAAACATGGCCATGTTCTGCCTTTATGGTTCAAAATGTCACATGCAGCAATGAATTGTGGGCATTGAGGGACTGCAGTACTTATTAAGATGGCTCGTGGTCAGACGTGGAGTTACGAGAAAGTAAAAGCTTTAATCAATATTTCATCTGATGAAACCATATCCAGCTCCTCGTACAGAAATAATGTCGCTTTGTGGAGGGAACAGAAGTTGTGAGAACCGTCTTGTCCTCACCTACGGTGAATCCGAAAGCAGCCCCACCTGAGATTCTCATTCTTGGCCTGTTTAGCTCGTTTGGCAATAGTGTAACGTGAACGCGATTTTAGAAGAAGTGGGATAAATTATCGTTTGGGTCGGAGGGAAAACAAAGCAAACAGCACGTGTTTGAAGAAGTTGAGGTCAAAACAACTACGAAAAACAACTGGAAAATGTGTACCCAGAGATGGAGTATCCTTGTAATAAAAGGCAGAAAGATTTCCACTTTAATAACAGAGTTCAGTTTTCTTCGTCTTGCAGCTTCTTTATCATTGATCAGTGGTTGTATTGGGGAGCATCGCCCCCTAGTGGGCAGTTGTTTAAATAGGGTGGTTTAACCAGGTGTTTTGGTCCACTTAGGTTACTGCAGTTTGAACGCAAACCTAAGCAAAGAAAGGCGCAAAATTTTTCAGAGATCCCCGCCCAATTGGACCGAGTTCCTCGACTGTCCTGGTGTGAATGCACCCTTACAGTCTGCCGTAAACACGTGAACCAATAAGCCACCCAGCAACGAGGACAGTAGACTGAGTACAGTTGATGCACGTCAATTACTTGCGCATGCAGCAAGCTTTTGCTGTGATTTTTGGAGTGCACATGTGTATTAGCATCCTTTTTGAGCGTGGGGAAAATTCAGCTTTGTGTGAAAAACATTCAAAAAAATATGTTTCAACAGGTCAGAGTTTGATTTTACCACGGTGCTTTCACAATAAATATCTTCCTCCCTTTATGTTACTTTTAAAGTTAACTTGTTTGTATGCAAATGTTGTTTTGTGCACTAAAAACTGATATATTCCATGACATCATAGGGTGTCAGGTCTTCATATAATTCAGTGAAATGTGCGAAGTGGTCATCAGGGTACAGTTGAGACGAAATGTCTCAACTGTACCCTGATGCAGAACGCTATGGCCTTGCATGCTGTTCAGCAGCACAGACAGATTTTAAGATTTAAGTACATCAGGCAAAATTAGAACAAATCAAAGGTTTGAAATCAAGGTTGTTATGTATTTTTTTTACACTTACACAGTCTGCTACTTTGACTTGTCATTTGTTGTTATTGCACTGTTATTGAGTTTACATGTGTACAGTTTTCAAAATCCATTAAATAATTTGTTCTTTTATTTTTTTTAAAAAGTTTGCCTATGCTATTGTTGAATTAAATCAAACTAAAAACTTAAGTGTAAAAAAGTTGGAACTGAAGTTTTTTTTAATAGTTCATTACATCAGCAGTATCAGCTCTCCAGCCATTTCATCGGTGTCTCAGCTGTATTTTTATTCTATGGGTACAGATGAGACAAAAACACACCTCTTATTTTTGATTTATTGTGAAAATGATAAATTACCTATGGATATTATTTCTTGGTTATTTTTAGTACACAAATAGAGGATGCATTTTGTTAAAAAAAAAATAAAAAAATCTTCTGTCCAGACCCCTTTTAATGTCTCAGTTTTGCGTGGAAATCAGAGCAAAAACTGTCTCAACCGTACTCGGTCTACCCCGATGATTTAAGCTTTGATTTGATCTCAGCAAAAAGAAAGAAACTTCATCAGTTTACAGAAATTGTTTTTCCTTTAATTGACAGTATGGATGACATCACACATGTTCACCTTTTATTTTTCCTACTCTGTTCGGCCAAGTTTACATGAAGATCCATTAATCTGCTGCTGTTCTGCATTATCATCTACAAAGTTTGGAGGTGTACGTTCTCGGAGTCATCCTCTGAAAAGTGTTCATTGACGCTGCCATGAACTGGGCTGTAAATGAAGACTTACTGGAAGTTCCTTCTGGCTGCAACATCGGCAGCAGCGTGCAGTGTTTCTCTTCAGCTCTGAGACGACAGAGTGAGAGGAGAAAGCAATCATAAATTAGTTTCCTTGTAATCTCTACGCTCTGGCTGGCTGTCCCAAGATGTCCTCCCAGATTTAAAAGCAACAGCGTAATGTTTATGTTGGCCGAGGAAGAATATGCATCAAACCTCATTTGATGCATTAAAGGCACCTCTGGAGGCCGTTTACGCACTCAGGTGAAAGCTCGGTAGATGAAATCCTGTTTTCTCTCTTTTTGATGTCAGCGCTCTAAAGGCAAAAATCAATCTTGCTTCAAGATAAGCCTTTGGGGTCAAGGGCTTGTGGGTGCGCTTTATATTTTGGATAATCCAGGAGAAAATGGCCGTTAAATGTTTGATAGCATGTGAATCAATTCCTACCCTTTTGTTCTATGATTTCCCATGGGGCTTTGCAATTGTTCATGCTCAAATGGTAAAGTCGAAATGAATCCTAGAAAACAAAAGAAATTAAATCAACTGTAACTTTCAAAGTCCTAAAAAAAACATGGCTTCATTTATTTGTGATTTGTTAATTTTTTTAGACTTCGCCATATTATCAAAGAGATTCCTGTGAGTAATCTTTTGGCAGACGGTGTTTCTGACAGATAACCCTGCAGAAATCCGTGCACTGCAGCGGACTCGAGCAGCTCAGGCATCTAAGTGCATTTCATGGGAAATGAGAGCATGCTTTATTTTCAGTCATGCCTGATGTGGGAAGCACATTATGCCTCCTCCACTTCATGCACGGCTCAAGTCTTGAAGTGAAGTGAAATCCACGTAGAATACTCGTTGCAAAAGTTATGTCATGAAATATTCATGTTATTTCTGGAACATGTGGTTTTTTTTTTATTTCCCCCAGTTGTTTCTCTCTGAAATTAACTTGCAAGAACTTAAATCTTTAAACAACAAGGTGTGAAATGACAGATTTTAGGAAGAAATACTCCTTAGATTGACATAACACCATCGTATATGTTAGCATGGAGTCTTTCATGTTGTTTAAAGTGTGAACAGTAAATATGTCTTGATTTACCCTTTCATTTATCATGTTTTTGAAATAGAAAAGGGAGGTTTTCTGTCTAATCTCTTTTGCTTCTGGTGCCAGTATCATGTAAGCCATCCGTGAAACAAGAAGTACCTTACAGTCTCTGCTAAAGGTATTAAGACCGTGTGTGGAAGCAGTCGGGCATATGTGTTTAGTTAGTGGGTTTGGGTTGATTTTGTGGGACACAGCAGGGTCCAGTCAGTTCAACATCGGGGATCCAAATCCACACAGTTAAAATAAAATTCAGATTTATTACAACTTTAGTCCTATTTACATAGTTTTGGCCATCAATTCCTTCCGTGATTATAGGCTTGTACTCATGAAAGTAACCACTGGGATCTGGGAATGCAGCGACATACAGCCATGCAGTTGGTCGGAGGAAAAAAGATCAAGCAGTCACACATGCCAAGTTAATTTGACCAAATAATCAAACCCCCTTATTTTTCATCCTCCATGCTCAGTGTGCACACAGACTATATGGTGAGTATTGTAATCTAAGATGAACCCAAAAGTTGGTCTTAAAACTGTGATAGATGTTTACAACATGCCATTAGAGCAATGATTTAAGCACTGGCTGAATAAAATAAATTTACCACTGGTAGAATGAAAACTATGAGATTTTCCTTTTTGTTATTCTGGGTCTCCTTTTTTGTGTGTTTGACTGTAAATGATTGACAGACACAAAAACATCTGCAATCTGAGCCAAAGAGAAAACCAGCATCAAACAGTGGGAATGTCACAACGTGTGAAAGTAAAACAGTTCATCACAGTGTTATTTTAGTAGATGATAGTATTATGGGTGGGTTGTTTCTGAATACAGGTCAGTGTGTACACACTCACTTTATAAGGTCCACCTTCCAGTACCGGGTTGGACCCCTTTTTTCTTTCAGAAGTGCCTTAAGATCAAAGAAGTCAGAAACATTCTCATGGATTTTACTCCATGTTGGAATGATAGCATCACACAGTTGAAGCAGATTCATGATGAGAATCTCCCGTTCCAACACATCCTGATGGGAATCTGATATAGATTGTAATCTACATCAGATGAGATGAGATGATGGTAATCTCCTGTTCCATCACATCATGATGAGAATCTCCCGTTCTACCAAATCCATAACGAGAATCTTCCATTCCACCATATTGTGATGAGAATCTCCAGTTCCACCTCATCCCAAAGCTGCTCTGTTGGTCTGAGATCTGATGACTGTGGAGAACATTGGAGTCCAGTGAACTCGTGGTCATGTTCCAGAAAGCAGGTGGAGATGATGTCATCATTGTGACATGGTGCATCATCCTGCTGGAAGCAGCATCAGAGGATGCTCCTCTGTGGTCATGAAGGGATGAACATGGTCAGCAACAATACTCAGGTAGGCTGTGGTGGTTAAACCGTCACGTTGGTACTAACGGGCCTAAAGTGGGCCAAGAAAACCTCCCCCACCCCATTACACCAGCAGCATGGGCTAGGGAATGTTTGTAATGCTTCACAATAGAGAGAGTTGAAAGACATACAGTACGACGACAGTATTTATGTTTACTTAGTATTTATAATTTTTGCTATACACATTGTCACAATTTATGTACCAACAAGTGCCATCGTTATATAATTTAAAGATGTATGCATGAGCATACTGTGCTGGAACTTTTAAATTAGTGCTTATGGCTCAATCCAGGAACACATGTATAATACTGCAAGCCTCTGTGTTTATGATGATGAGGTTTGTGTGATGGTTAAATGTAGGGATGTCCCGATACCGATGCCAGTATCAGTTATCGCTCCAATACTGGCCTATTTTGCTGTACTCGTACTCATCAAATACCTGCTCACAGGGCAAGCAATTACTATAGGCGACCTAGGTTATCGCCTCGGGTTCAACAATGGCGTCATGTTTACATCTACAAGCCAATACAGGCCGCCATTGCAGGTTGCCAGATTCATTCTGTGTGGCGATAGTATGTTTTTTTTAAAGGTACAGTCCGAAAATCCCCCTGTAAAAAATAAACGTTAGACTTGAGCAAGTGAAATCCATCTCAAAACCGCCTTTGGGCCTCTACTCCGTGGTGCGCTTGAACGCAACTGTCTCTCCCCCTGCCTGTAATTCGCTCTTTTGTATTGTTTTGGTCTGGTTGGGACGTTCCTGGGTGGGAGATTTCTGTTTATATCTCCAGCCAATGACAGAGCTAAGAGCATGATGCTGTGTGGGAATAAGCTCATGATTGGAACAGACGCCAGTCACTCCAACTCTCGAAGGAAAAAAAAAAAAGAAAGAAAGGAAACACCGTGTATGCACCGAAGAAAAGGTAAGAGCTTCAGATAATGCACTTTGGAAAACCAGGGTAAATAATGGTTTGGCTTGTATCTGCTTCTGAGCTCTGAAGGAGGGTTGAAACTGAATAGGCAGAAGAAGGAGGCGGCCATTAGCCTGAGAGGGAGGAGCGCAAAGTTTGAATACTGTTGTTTGCAAACAGAAACCAATCCAAATAATTGTTTTCAACTACAATTCAAAAACAATTTATTTCACTAAATTATAATTTTCTAAACATTTATTTATTTAAGTTTTTTTTTAGTTTCTTATTATTTGAATTACTATTGTCAGTTTAGCCTTTCCTTTAATTATAGGGTATGAATAATTTAGAGGACGACTTACTACATATATTTCAGACATTTTATTCAGGATTCAGTTTGTCGGTGGTAAGTTTCCTGTCTAGTTATGTTTCCTACACTTTCCAAGTATGTTTTTGTTGAGCTGGTATAAGTTTGAATGTGTAAAATTATGACAACGCGTGCTAAAATACAGCAAACCTCAGCTGCATCAGATCAGCTGTTTATAAACTTCTGACAACTTCTACGCTTTTTTTTCCTGCTATTGTGGATCCGACTGTCATTTGACGAGGTAGTTAAATGTCATGGTAAGGCAGCAACATGCAACATCAATATGATATCATTATTTCCTACACACTAGATCAGGGGGCAACTCCGGTCCTTGAGGCCCAGCATCCTACAGGTAGGAATTTCCCTGTGGTAACGCACCTTGTGACCAGTGGAGAGTTTCACATCAAGCTCTGCACGATTACCCGTTGGTTGGAGTCAGGTGTGTTGCAGCCTGGAAGCTCCTCCTACCTGCAGGATGCCGGCGCTTGAGGACCGGAGTTGCCAATCCTGCACTAGATCCTTATTTAGCATTACCGTGTTATATCTTTCTTATCTGAACCCTACAATATAAACTTTTCCACTTGGCCACAGATGCCGCTAAAATGAAAATCTTTGAAATTTAACATTATTTTTGGGGAGCGTTTTTATTGGTTTGTAGTGTAATTCAGAAATGTGAAGTAACAGGAACCGTAGAGGTCAAGCTAAGTTCTGGAGGACCAATAAAAGCTCTCAGGAGAAGTGTCAGAAAGCCAAATGAAAACCTTCATTTGACTGGAAAAGACCAGAGAAAATTTAGCAGTCTCTGGAGGTGGTGCACGGCTCTACTGTGCAGTGACACCTGCACAAACATGACCTCACTGCACATCATGCAGGACACAATATAACGAAACTGGCTTCATCGTGAGGAATTTCACTGAATCCGAAGTTCCAAGAATGATAAGATCCCTAAAGTCATCCAAAGTGGATTTATTTGGTGTGGATTTAATTATGCTAAAAGAGCTTAGAACAACACTAACGTATCATTTTATCAAAATGATTAATCTTTACATTTCTAAGGTTTTCCAAGTGGCTGAAAGTCTGCTGCTGCTCTGAGCATCTTCCCGCAGCCTGGAATTACAAACCTACAGTATACCGCAGGGCTCTGCAACCTTCACAATCCAAAGAGACATTTTTTTCCTCAACCCAGCCAGATAAGTCGTTTAGAGACGCAAATTTTCCATATCCTTTGGAAAAAAAGACAACTTATCATTTTTGATAAATGCTTTAAAAGCTGCTTTCATTTTAAATGAATCCCGTTTTATTTTTTACTTTAAGGCTTCGAAATAAAAAAACCTAGCAAAAAGAGAGGACAGATATATTTTTCTCACTGCAAAAACTCAAATCTTAGCAAATATATTTTTCTAAATTTTAGTCAAAAATCTCATCACACTCAAAATAATGAGATTACTTAAAGAGAAACATTTCAGTAAGATATAAGACCTTGTTTTAAGGCAATGCATCATATTTTAAAAATCTTATCAAGAAAATTTTGCTTATGCCATTGGCAGAATTTTTTGCTTATTACAAGCAAAAAATCTGGGCCACTCTTAAAATAAGTAAAAAAATATATAAATATATTTTTTGCTTGTAATAAGCACATACAATTCTGCCAATGGCATAAGCAAAATATTCTTGATAAGATTTTTTATATAAGATGCGTTGCCTTAAAACAAGATTTTATATCTCACTGAAATGTTTCTCTTTAAGTAATTTTGTCTTATTTTGAGTGTGATGAGATATTTTGACTAGAAATTAAAGAAGTATACTTGCTAAGAATTGAGTTTTTGCAGAGCTTCAATCAGATTTTCCTCATTTGCATTGAACTGTACAAAAAAGGTTTAATAAATTATAAACTGAAGATATTTGTGGGAAATTATGTGAAAAACCCTCAAAACTAATGACAAGATAAATAAAAATATCTGTATATTCTTGGTTCTTCTGGTGTCATTATGTTGTGGAAAATCAGTGTAACTATTTAATGGAAAAAAGTCTGCCAAAAGTTATTATTTTAGTTTGTTCTTTATTATTTACCATCTGAGTCCACCTGTGAACACGTTTTTCATAAGTAATATAAATAATCCAAAGAGTACAAAGATGCTGTTCAGGTACGTTTGTTGACCTGAAAATACTCAGAACTCACATAACTTGTTTTTGTTTCAGCTTTTCTTCGTATACAATCATATTTGTCTCATCAGTGGTTTTCCAGGCTTTCCTCCGGCCTGTAGTCCAGCATTCGTCACTTCCAGACTGGACTACTGGAATTCCCGATCATTGTTTTGCATGATCTTCTGAAAATCCTCCATCCCATCCAAGATGCTGCAGCGAGACTCCTGATGAGGATTTTCACCAGAGCTCGTATTTCCTCTCCTCAGAGGTTTCCTGTCAAATCCATCATAGTGTAAATTTTCTTCCTCACATACGTCTCATTTTATATCAGAAGAAGCTTTTCATTACAGGAGGAAAGATGAAATGCATCTGACCCGTATCATGTCCCCAGAATACTTTTCATAAGATTAGCGGCAGTCGGAGCGGACTTCCTTTCCTCTCTCTCCCCCGCCAGACCTGCGGTACCCCCACAGTCGTCCTCAAAATTATTCATACCCTCCATTTAAAGACAGAAAAAATCATCTGTCAGAGAAATGAGTTGAAATTGACAAAAGTAAAAATAGATAAAAAAAAATTCTATGAAAATCTTGACATTGATTTTGAATTGTGGTTCAACAGAAATATTAAAAACAAATACACAAAAAATTAAACAAGTACACAAGCATGATGGGGCTCTGAAGCTAAAATTTTGTTGAGGATTCACTGTAACCAGGTGGTTTCTGTCACGTCCAATCAGACGTCTGCACCTGTTGGCGGGTATTTTGGTCCCCTGTTCATGGGAAAGATGCCCTTATGTGTCTGGGACAGATTTGTTTGTTTGTTTTCTTTTATTATTTCTAACTATAATTCAAATGCAAAAATGTATTTCACTAAATTATAATTTTGTACATTTTTATTTGTTATTAGTTTCTTGTTATTTGAATTACTGTTGTGAATTTAGCCTTTTCTTTAACTGGGGGGTATGAACATACAGTTTCTGACATTTCATTCAGGATTCACGCTGTCGGTGGGGGAAGTTTCCTGCTGATTTTGTTTCCTACGCTTCCCAAGTATATTTTTAGTGAGCTGGTGTAAGTGTGAATATGTTCGTTAATGTAAAATTATGACAATGTATTCCTAAAATACAGCACACTCAGATTTGCTGTTTATTAGCTTCTGACAACTTGTAAGCTTTTATTTCTGCTCCTGTGAAGTCAGACTGTTGTTTGACGAGGTCGTTGTAAATGTGGTGGTAAGCTAATAAGGCAGCAACATGTCCGCGTCACACCTGAGCAGCAGAGATACTTCTCTTTATTTAAAAAAAAAAGAAAAAAAACATTTCATTTTTCCCTATTAATTACTCAGATCGGTACTCGGTATCGGCAAGTCCTCAAATGTTAGTACTCGTACTTGTACTTGGTCAGCCAAGATTTGGTCCCTAGATTTAACCATTGTCCAGTATCAAAGAAAACAGATCTTTCTGGAGAAGAAAACGTGATTAAACATGCAAATGGTGATCTAAAACACAAGACTCTAAGTCGTCCAAATAAAGGAGTAAATGTAAACAATCTGTCGGCATAAAGAAATTGCATCCATTTACAAAATGCGCAGAAACAGTCACTTTCACGTCACTTTCACAATTTCTGTTGACGAACTCCCAACTAAATATGGAGCGGAAGAAGCGGTGGAGGGCATGTGTTGCTGTCTGCAACCACTGTGACTGTGCTCTCCTGTAAGGGGGGTAATACAATAAATATGCTAAAAAAAATTGGAGCCAGTTCACAACCTCGATGTCTGAGACGCCTGTCATGTCTTCCAGATGTGAAAACAAGGCGAGCGACAGTCCAAACGTCCACCAGTGTTGCAGACAGTGTTGGATCAGGCGACGTGCTTTCATTTTCAGGTTGCTTAGTTATGCTAGCTATTGTTTGCTGAATGATTTTTATAGCATTTTCCAGCAGCTAGAGCAGGAGACTCTGAGTCTGTCTCAAACCGCACACTTGTCCGAGTGCACTGGAATTCAGTGCGTAGTACACACTGTGTACTTCATCTGTAGTACACACTATTGTCGCTAAATGCTGACCCAAACAGAGCACTGCACTTACAGGAAGTGACAGACCAGCATTGGCCGCTAACATGAGCTAACTCTACTGAGCCGGTACAACTGCAGCCTCAAACACATGACCAGATCATAACTGTCATCAGGGAGTGAACAGCTTAGTAGCATGCCACAATATACATTAGTAATTATGTCTAAACCATTTCATAAATGTTACTTAAATCAGTACAACACCGTCTCCAATGCAGCAGGGGTCCCCACTGCTTTGTTCACCACCATAATTCAGCTCTGAAAGCAGTTCGAAAGTCCCGCCTCTTCCTCTATGTCAGCAAGATGGCGTCCATTTAGTGCGTTTTGCACTTCATTTTTGGGCGTGATTAGGTCAACATCCTGGTACTTTCAGTGCAATGAATTGTTGCTTAAATTACACCATGTGTGCACTATACACTCAAAAGCAGTGTTTGAAGTGCTCAAGTGCGCGGATTGGGAGAGACCCTATATCTTTTGCTCGGCTAAGCTAGCTTGCTCCGTAGTTATCCATGTTACGCTCTTAACGTAAGCCTTATCTTGTACAGCACTTGTAGTTATTGATGGAAGTTAACGTTGGTGCTTACAAGATCCGAAATGAAGTAATAACGATGTTAATGTAGTGTTCCTGGGGGCATGGGGCCCCACCAAGGGGCAAACTCCGGCTCAGAACAGTGAAGCCTCTTCCGCGTTGTATATAGTGTAATCCTCCCTTCATCCGCTAGGGGCTGGCTCCAAGAGCGAGCAAATCCCCATAGACTCCCATGTTAAAAACGCCGACTTCACAGCAGAAATAAACAGGTTTACAGCCTGGTTCAAAAAATCATTTTAGGTTTATTAGGTCATGTTTACCTTCATGTCAACTGTGAGGGGGGTGAATTTTTTTATAACTCATTCGTTTAGATGTTATTTATTCTTCAAATTACACATAATTAAGGGCGTATCCTTATGATTGACATGCGGCAGACCGGAAGCTCCGCCTGCCGACCGGAGGCTCCTAGTTAGCTCCTTCTTTGCTCTTAATAAGGTCTCAGTTTGTTACAGAGTCGCACAACGGCGGTGTTTAGTCAGCGAATTGCAAGTCTAAGCACGTCTTACCTTAACCATGCCGCTTAGGGGGCTTATCGTTGTTAGCTCCTCTTAGTTTCGTGTTAGCTCAGTTAGTGTTTAGCCCACAGTACGTCAGCTGTCAATCATTTGCCCCGCGGCCGCGCTGTGCCCATTTTAGGATTTTCCTGGAGCGACGACGTACGTGACACGGCAAGAAGGCGACGGTAAGACACGCCCAACTGGCTTCACATTTCTCTATTCAGAAGAGACCGGAAGCTACGTCCAGTAATTATATACAGTCTATGGGCCCCACTCAATATCCCATTTCAGATGATGAGAGCAGCAGCCAGAGAGACAAAGGAAGTGCTGGCTGAGTTCAGAGGTCATTCTTGTGTGGTGATGGGATGAAACACACATGAAACAGCAGGCAGGCTGCAGGTCAGAGGTCAGTAGTTGCTCTTAAGTTCCAGATAAATCTGCCTTTTTTCCCCTGATGTTTTTGTTGATTTCCTCCCACTTTTATGTGACATTCTTATCTGCTGATACTCAAACATACAGCACGATAAAAAAAAAGCTTTTGTTACAAGCCATAGCCTACATTATGTTTTTTTTTTTCATATACAACAACTTCAGGCATTGATAAGAAAATCGATAAGGAAACTACTCGATAAGCGGCATTATTAATGGCATTGACATCGATAATTTCATATCAATTATCATCCCTAAAAAACACATTACAGAAGTTCAAGTTCAAGTTCAAATTCAATTTATTTATAGAGCACACTAACAACATCCTTTTGGAGCCCGAGGTGCTGTACAACCCAACTTAATGGCAGGTTACTTAAAATAAGTCATAAAAATAATATAAAAAAACTAACAGAGAGCAAAAGGTATACATTTACATGAAGCATAAAATAAAATACAAAGGACACTAGTATTATTAAAAAGGTCGTAATGACCTTTTTGTTTGTTGTAGTTTGTTGTAGAACAAATTACAATTGGTCTAATATACTAAAAATTACTGTAAATATAAGATATACATAGTGATACACATAGGACCCGATCTATCAATGGTCTGCATGTATAAAAACGTGAACAATCTCATTGCAGACGCAAATAATGTACAAACTAGTGAAAAAAAGGGTTTCATCTTTCAAAGGTGCAAAATAACACGTCTGCATCTAGTTAGTACATCTGCTGCAATGAATATGCAATAGACGGTTTCACAGCCTACGTCACTGTGACGTCGTCGCTGTAGCTGGAGGCAAAAACAGAGGAAAGTGCAGCGAAGAGTGTAGAAATTAGCTTTCTCACGTGTTACTACGACTTTAAAATGTCGTCTTGTTGCATGTTTGGGTGCCAGAATAGGAGGAACAACATTTGAGGCAGTAAATTAGTTTTTCAGGACACCAGCGGACGCTCATCCTCAGAAAAAACAGAGAAAATTATGGTTCAATGCAATAAGGCAAAAAGACTGAACAGAGGCGATGATCAATGATGCTGTGTTTGCTGTTTAAATAATCCTGCTGAATGATGCAACAAGACTCTAAGTCTGCGATATAAAACAGAAAATGTCAAATATGTTCTGCTTTTCCCTAAAAGCAATGCAACGAATCATCATATCAACTCAGCAGAAAGAGTGAAACAGCCAGAGGTGGGTAGAGTAGCCAAAAATTATATTCAAGTAAAAGTACTGTTACTTTAGAAAAATATTACTCAAGTACAAGTAAAAAGTAGTCATCCAAATAATTACTCAAGTAAAAGTAAAAAGTACTCTGAAAAAACTACTGAAGTACTGAGTACTTTATGAGTAACATCAGATTTATTTTAAATAACGGTAGGTAGAGCGGGATGGTTGTAACACTTACAGTAGTTTAACTAGTTAGAAAGGAGCTGTGATGATGTCATCAACACAGTTTGTGCACACTTGAAAATTGATCTAACTGGCAAAGTTTTTGTGTCTGAGTGAAAAACTGTTCTGGAGCCAAAAACAAAATTTTTCTGGTATGAAACCAACAATTTTCATCACCAGTATTTTTTGCATCGTGTCCATTGTGTTGTAGATACAATTGTTTTACTTTTATCAGCTCAACAAGTAGTTTCTCTATTTGATGTGTTGCACTAGCTTTGAAGCTAAATGCTAAAAAAAGGTTAGCTTTTTAATGGCTGCCTGGCATGGGGATGGTTGTAACAAATGTCACAACTATATTTGCCACAACTGCCAAACCTATTTAAATAAAAGTATTATGCCTTCGGCCATTTGCTTAGTTGATGAGTACTAGTATTTCTAGTATTTCTATTTCTAGTATTTTTACACATAAAAAACATAGTTCAACTGTTCAATTGATTGTTAGGCTACTTGGTAAATAGTCTACTCAGCACATCTGCACCTCTCAAAAGCGGCTTGTTGGTGGTTCATGAATCTCCAAAGTGTCCAAATGACATTTTCACATTAACCTGTTTCAAGCTACAAAATATAAACACAACTCAGATCACTTCATACTTTATTATTCTTTATTTAATTTATTTTGTATCACACAAAGAGTTTTCATTTTATTGTATTTATTTTTCTGGAATTAAATTTATACTCTATTTAGTTCATCATTATTATTTTTTAGTCTCACAAGTGTATGGTTCCTTCTGTATTTTTCATTAAAATGTTTCCATACATTTATTAGTGTTGATGTTTTTTAATCACAATAATTTGATTGTTACATCCATCCTCAAGTTGTGCTACAACTCACCCGAGTGCTGGGGGGAGGTTGCAACACATCACTTTGTATTTGACATTAATTTAACTGTGATTAATCTGTGATGGTGTGGTAGAAGTCCGAGTGTATGTCATTTATAGCAGACAAATATGGGATCACATGTCCAAATGTAAGAGCTCTAGCACAGAGGACCACTGAGTCACACTTGCTCAAACAGTTTTGGGAGTTTTGGGAGGAGAAAATGTAAAAATATTAATTTAGCACTCGCAAAGCGATTTATCAACCGTGAAACGGATTGCAGGAGCTTTTTCTTATGTACAGTATATTTTAGTATATCTGAAAAGCAGATGCAAAGTGGCAGCTTTGTACACAGAAAGCTGCATCTTCTGAGGGGGACGATGCTGGACATGCATAACTCTGACTCAGAAGTCATTGTTCATTAGCAGTGAAAACATATTTATTCAACGTATTTATCAAACTAAAAACAACAAACACCACTATTTAATATGGTGTTGATTATTCTGGACAAACCAAACAAAACACCAGCGGGTGAGGCAAGTTATCGCGCGATTTTGGAACGAGATTTGATTTCCAGCGTCCCCAGATTTGGACACAGACACCAAAACAAATAGTGATCGCCAGGTAATGTTAATACTTTAGTTCATTTCTCCTCTCTAGTATGTTGTCGAACACTCGTTGAGACTATCCGAGCCCTTCAGTGTGGAAAAAAAAGCATGTTTTTAAGGCAAACTTAGACGTGGGGGCCACTTGCCCCATACTTATCATTAGCTGGGCTGCTACAGTAAGCTGCTGTCAGGCTACATACTGGAGCTTTCTGTGAAATTTCTTTCTCCATCACTCACATATGAAAAGACATATGAAAACAGACCCCATGTTAAAAAGTCCAACTTCACAGCAGAAATAAACATGTTTACAGCCTGGTTTAAAAAATCATTTTAGGTTTAATAGGTCAAGTTTACCTTCATGTAAACTGTAAGGGAGGCGAATTTTTTTTTATAACTCATCCATCTAGATGTTATTCAATCTTGAAATTACACATAAGTAAGGGTGTGTCCTTTTGATTGACATGCTGCAGACCAGAAGCCCGGCCTGCAGGTCGGTGGCTATCAGTTAGCTCCTTGTTTGCTCTCAGTTTGTAGGAACTAATCTTTGTTAGCTCCTGTTAGCTTTGAGTTAGCTCGGTTAGCGTTTAGCCCAGAGTACGTCAGCTATCAACCATTGGCCCCGCGGCTCGGAGCGGCCTTTCCTTTTGCCCTTTTTATTATTTTCCGGGAGTGACGACACACATGACACAGCAAGATGGCGACGGTGAGACACGCCCAACTGACGTCACTTTTAGCTCTCCAGAAGCAAACGGGTGACGTAGCGGAAGGTTTGTCCCTCTCTATTAACGGTCTGTGATAAAACTACAGCTCAAAATGCAAAATTCTGAATCAGAACAGAACACCGTCATTTCATCTGAAAATTGCTGATCATTTTCCTGAATGACTACACCACATTTTAAAGGTACAGCCATCCTACTTGCAGATCCAACAAACATCTGAATCAGTTCGACCCATATGTTGCAATCACACTGGTTAGTATGTCCTGGGAATAAAATGACTCATTCTGATGTGGATGTTTTTCAATGATTTACCCATCTCAGTTTCTCATTTACTTTGAAATGCATGCCAATAATTTCCTGATATGTTTAATAATTCAAATATATATATATTTTTTCAGGCAACTGCTTTTAATTTAGTCTCATTGATTGTCTGCTTCCAGCTACTCCCAAGTATTTGCTCAGTTTTGACCTTATTTGCACACATTTCCAGAGGACACATCCAGATTTTTAATCTCATGTAAATGGTTCATTATGAAACTGTGTCAACATCATAATTCAAATTTAGATCATTATTCTCAATCTTAGTGTTGAATTTCACTTCCCATTGTCCTTTATCTTGTTTCCAGTCAGCATGTCGGTCTTTGATTTGTCTGGTGTAAGTTTCTACCGCGCAAGCCTTTTTGTTTATACGTTCTGAGGCAACATATGTTTCGTTACCCAGGCTGACTTTAGACCCCTAAGCTGGCTTGAAGAGGGAGAACGGAACTGGTTCCTGGGTTCATGGTTTAGTTGTTTTGGTTTCTGGTACTGTTTCAGTCATCTTGTTGTCTTGTTTTCTGTTTTATTTTGTAGACGCTGTTCTGTTTTACTTCGTGTTGCCTGTGTAATTGTTATGTAGTCATCAGCGTTTGAGCTTCCAGGTTTCCTCTGTTGCTGATTGATGGTGTCAGCTGGTGAAATATCCGTCCACCGTAGAGCAGAAATGGGCCTGTAGTTCTTCCATGTCCTTTCAGTGTTCCTCAGTTCATTCCAGTCCTCTGTCATCACTTCCTGCATGACAACAAGAAGGAGTTGATGTGGAGTAAAAAAGGAGGGATGAAGAGGATGATGGAAAGATGGACGAGGAAGAAAAGATGGATGGTTGAGGGGGGGAGGAGGGAGGATGGCAGGAAGAATGATGTGGAAGGGTGAGGATGTAGGGATGGATGCATTGATGTAGGGATAGATGGATAGATGGATGGATGTGGACAGATGGATGGATGGATGAATGAATGAATGGATGGATGAATGTATGTATGGATGGATGGATGGATGGACGGACAGATGGGTGGATGGATGGACAAATGAATGTATGGATGAACGAATGAATGGATGGATGGATGGATGGATATATGGATGGATGGATGGACGGACAGATGGATGGATGGACGGATGGATGGATGGATGGATGGATGGATATACTGGATGGATGGATGGATGGACAATGGATGGCTGGATGGACGGATAGATGGATGGATGGATGGACAGATGGATGGATGGATGGATCGACTATGGATGGATGGATGGATGGATGGACTATGGATGGATGGATGGATGGACGGATAGATGGATGGATGGATGGATGGATGGACTATGGATGGATGGACGGATAGATAGATTGATGGATCGATGACGGACAGATGGATGGATGGATGGATGGATGGATAGATGGATGGATGGATGGATAGACGGATGGATGGATGGATGGATGGATGGATGGATGGACTATGGATGGATGGATGGATGGACGGATAGATAGATTGATGGATCGATGACGGATAGATGGATGGACGGATGGACGGACGGATGGACGGATGGATGGATGGATGGACTATGGATGGATGGATGGACGGATAGATTGATGGATCGATGACGGATGGATGGATGGATGGATGGATGGATGGACGGATAGACGGATGGATGGATGGACTATGGATGGATAGATGGACGGATAGACGGCTGGATGGATGGACGGATAGATAGATTGATGGATCGATGATGGATAGATGGATGGATGGACTATGGATGGATGGATGGACGGATAGATAGATTGATGGATCGATGACGGATAGATGGATGGATGGATGGATAGATGGATGGATGGATGGACTATGGAAGGATGGATGGACTATGGATGGATGGATGGACGGATAGATTGATGGATCGATGACGGATAGATGGATGGATGGATGGATGGATGGATGGATGGATGGACGGATAGATGGATAGATGGATGGATGGATGGATGGATGGATAGACTATGATGGATGGACGGATAGATAGATTGATGGATCGATGACGGATCAATGGATGGATGGGTGGATGGATGGATTGACTATGGATGGATGGATGGACGGATAGATGGATGGATGGATGGATGGATGGATGGATGGATGGCGGTTGGAGCCTTCTCGTGTTGCCTTTGCCCTCCACACATCTCTTATAAACACATACTCTGTGTGAATGAAATACTGCTTTAATTCTAATGAAATCCAGAGCTTAATAAAGGCGGATGTCATCATCCCGCTTGGCTTTCTCCTCTTACATCAGCATCCAGCTCATAAGGTGGACCTGATGCCTCGTGATTATTCACAACAGGAACATTTGTCAAAATGCAAATACAGCTATACGAGTGAAGGCTTTGAGGGAAACCAGACGGCTCTGGGCCTCTTTACCTCCCTGTGTGAACATGCCGGCACAAACACCAGCATGTTTTCAGTTTGCAGCATATGTGGATGTGAACAATTGCTCTTGTTTTGCCATTACACTGCAGGCTGCGCTGAGCTAAACATGCCAACAGTTACTATTACGACTGGATGACAGCAGACTCTGTGCTCACAGCTCTGCGGCTGAGGTAATGCTGGGTCCCGGGCCAGAGAGCCATGCTCAGAACAGGGATACAAAATCAGATCTAAATTTAGAGGATTGCTAAGTGGACTCTGTAACAATTCCATCAATCACACAGGCTGACATCGCCCTCTCATGTTTTACAAAAGAGGATTTTCTGCATTTTATTGCCATGTATCATGGATTACATCACGGCTGCGGCTCATAGACCGAATGTTCTGCGGTGTCACATTTTACATGCCTAACTTGGACATCATGTCTGGCAGCTGAGCTTTACCCCCCAACATTTTGGCGAGGTACCTTTTTACTCTGCTTTTTCTGCAAATGACCAACAACTGAACCCTCCATCAGTTCTTCGTGGAAGAGAGCTGAGCAGCAGGTCAGACTCATTCTCCCCGTGTTTTGATACTTTTGGTCTTGATCGGTGGTGAACGGGTACAAGCTTCTGGTAAATGCCTTGCTGACTGTAAGATATTAGCCCTTCTCTTACAGAGTATCACATGAGCCTGCCTGGAGGCGTCACTCAAAGCTCTTAATTCTCTCCACTCTGCTGCAATGCCACTTTTCCCAGGAGCTGGACTGTCTGTCAAACTCCACACTTGACAGGAGGAAACTTGGCTGTGCCGTGTGTATAATTACACGTTTATCCAAAGTCATATGGACCTTAGGGCAGACACCGACCGAGGCTCACAGACATATAACCTCACTTTTAAACCTGCAAAGGTGATAAGCATTTGTGACAACACTGACTGAGTTTACTATAAAATAACACATTTATTTGTATTTAAACCTTGAAATCATTTTTATATTGTTGAGAATCTGTATAATGTCCTGGAAATACTGATTTGAACAAAAATACAGTCAGTTGTGTTGGGTTGGGTTTT
The DNA here is from genome assembly GCA_023101725.1 of Atherinomorus stipes. Classification (NCBI taxonomy): domain Eukaryota; kingdom Metazoa; phylum Chordata; class Actinopteri; order Atheriniformes; family Atherinidae; genus Atherinomorus; species Atherinomorus stipes. The sequence continues at coordinate 5,789 of JALJCO010001886.1, read as the reverse complement.
CAGATGTTTTTTTTTATATGTTTACAAAATATGTATTCACATTTTAAAATAAATTTATAAGTTTAAAGATTTTCATTGATTTAAATCATTAAATCATTTTGATAAATAATTTCATTGATCAATTATATTAAATTTGCTGCAGTAAAACAGCAGATAACTTAATAAAGAAACCAAATCGTTATGAAGATTTGTAAAGCAAAAGAATATGCCAAGAAAAGGGTATAAAATTTCGATAAAAACAGAAGAAAATCTCATGCTAAAAGGCTAAATTCCTGCTGCAGTTGTATTTCCCATGAGCCTTTGTGATCCAGATACGTTTGAGTTTTGAGATTAGCCCCGCCCCCTCCAACAGAATCATACCCAACTGAGTGATTGGGTTAAAAAACAGCCCAACATAAGTCAACTGTGTTTAACTTAAAGCAAAGTTCACAGAAATGATCCAGATAAGAACCCAAAACCAGTTATACATTTCATTACCTGCAGTCAGCTTGATGAAATAACCCGTGTATCTGTCTGCAGCAGCAAGACAGATTCCTCTATTTTATACAAACGCTATTTTATACATTATTTTGTATTTTATGTTATCCGGGTATTATGTCATTATTTTTTATGTCATCTAGGCATTATGTCGTTATTTTTATTTCATTCAGGCGTGATGTCGTTATTTTTCTAGCTCATCCAGGCATTATTTTGTTTTTTTATGTCATTCAGGTATTATGACCTTATATATATATATATATATATATATATATATATATATATTTATTTTCTTTTTTATACTTGTATGATCCCCGAGGGGAAATTAGGGCTCTGCATTTCACCCATCTCTGTACTCTGTACTGTGCTGCTACTTAAAGCGCCCGGGGAGCAGTTGGTGGGGGGTTAAGGACCTTGCTCAGGGGTCCACAGTGGTTCACCCAGGTTCATTGGTTCATTTCATGTCATCCAGACATTATGTCGTTATTTTTTATGTCATTCAGACATTATGTCGTTACATTTTATGTCATCCAGGCATTTTGTCTTTATATTTTGTCATCCAGATATAATGTTGTTATATTTCATGTCATCCAGGCATTATGTTCTTAAATTTCATGTCATCCAGGCACCGGGAGAGCCGTCGCAACCCCGACCGGGAACACGCCGCTCGGGCAGGAGCCTCCACTTCATCCCCCACGTTTCCTGCAAGGAGGACGGCAGTCGCTCCCCCCGCCGCCGCTCGGGCAGGAGCCTCCTCTTCATCGCCGACGCTTTCTGCAAGGGGGGCCGCAGTCGCTCCCCCCACCGCCGCTTGGGCAGGACCCTCCACCTCATCCCCGACGCTTTCTGCAGGGGGGACCGCAGTCGTTCCCCCCGCCGCCGCCGGGGCTGGAGCCTCCTCTTCAACCCCAACGCTTTCTGCAAGGGGGGCCGCGGTCGCTCTCCCCGCCGCCGCGGATTCCCCCGTCCGGGTCCCTAGCGACGCGGGTCCTTCAAGGCGGCCTTTCTCACAGCCTGGACCCGGTCCTCGTGTGCTCATCCTCGGAGACTCCATTGTTCGACATGTCCACATCAACAGGTGCCACACATCTTCACACTCAGGTGCAGTACTCAATGACATCATCAACTCCACCCACCAACTTCTCCAGGATCATCCCTCAGCTTCCACTCTGGTTATACATGCAGGTACAAATGATATCAAATCCCAACAGTCAGAATCATTAAAGGCCGATTTTATCAACCTAATCCACAACATCCAACAGCTAAATACACAGTGCATCATTTCTGGACCACTACCTTCACCCCGTTACGGAGACTTCATGTTCAGCCGCATCCGATCACTTCATATCTGGTTAAAACATTACTGTCACTCTTTCAATATTCCATACATTGACAACTTCACCACCTTTTACAATAGACCACACCTTTTCAACCCAGACGGCCTTCACCCCAATCCTACAGGTTCACATCTTCTCGCTATGAACATTGAGCTCACCCTCCACTCCTGTAAAGTTTTCTCTGATTGATGGTCCAGCCAGAACACATCCTCACCAGTTAAAACCCCTCTTACACAACACATACCAGTACACATCACCAGTAGAAATCACCAATATACACATTCATATCCACATAACTCTGTCAGATGTCTTCATCCCATACACACTACTTGTGTTACAGAACCCTTAGCAATAATCTCACAACAGGACTCACCCGCATCTTTTAACATGGCTCTTTTAAATGTCAGATCACTGTCCAACAAGTCTTTTATCATTAATGATCTGATTTTAGATAATAACATAGACTGTCTCTTTTTAACTGAAACCTGGCTTGGCACTGATGCACCAGTTATCCTCACTGAGGCTTCCCCTCCAGATTTTAAGTTTTTATTTTCTATCAGGGGAGGTAAGAGAGGCGGTGGAACAGCATCAATTGCTCAACAGTCACTATCAGCACAACCAATAACCCTGACAAACTATTCTTCATTTGAGCATCATTCCTTTGTTTTTAGCAACCCGCCCATTTTATCCATAACAGTTTATAGACCACCAAATCCTCCTTCCTGTTTTATTCAAGAGTTCTCTGAGTTTTTAGCCAACATATACATAAAATACAACAAAATTTTGATAACTGGCGATTTTAACCTGCACACTGATAATTTTAGAGATACCCATACCAGTGAATTTTTAAATGTTTTAAACAATATGGGGTTTCAACAGCACATCACACAGCCGACTCACAACAGGGGACACACCCTGGACCTGGTCATAACCTATGGCCTGTCCACTGGTGTGTCCTCTGTTGTTGACTTGGCTGTGTCGGACCACTACTGTGTATTTTTTAACATCGCCAGTTTTAACCAGCGGGAGGCCTCAGTGAGAACTGTGAGGAAGCGATATATTACTCCTGAAGTGGCTGCAAAATTTATTAACGTTTTAAATGAATCTCCTGCTCAGATTTTACCTTCATCGTGTGATTTTATTGTTGATCATTTTAACAAAAGACTGGCATCAGCCCTTGACACAGTGGCTCCATTGAAAACAAAAACATTAAAAACAAAATCCAAAACACCATGGAGAAATGAAGAAATTAGAAATCTAAAGAGAAGGGTCAGGAGAGCAGAAAGGAAATGGAGGAAAACTAAACTAACAATACATTATGAAATCCTACGTGAACAACTCAAAACTTACAATAATACAGTCAAACAGGCAAGAACACTCTACTACTCAAACCTCATTACTGTTAACAAGAACAACCCCAAATTCCTTTTTAAAACCATTGATCTTTTAATAAACACAGATTTTAACAGGTCCTCCATGCCACCATCAGATGCGGCATGTGAGAGCTTTGCATGCCATTTCAGGAGTAAAATTAATGCTATTAGATCAAACTTTTTATCACAACAAAATGTCAGTTTTAACAGATCTGAAGCATTGGTTCTACCTGAGGAAACACTGGAAAGTTTTGTCCTGGTTGATGCGAAGATGCTTGGTCGAGTTTTCTCCCAGCTGAACCCAACAACCTGCCTTTTAGACCCCATTCCCACATCGCTTTTAAAGACATTTTATGGTTTCTTTGAGTCTGAGCTTTTAAATATTGTAAATTGCTCTCTTCAGATGGGTGTCTTCCCATCTGCCTGTAAAACGGCGGTGGTGAGGCCCCTTCTGAAGAAGAGCAATTTAGATCCCAACATCTTTGATAATTACAGACCTGTATCCAACTTACCGTTTTTAAGTAAAATCATTGAAAAAGTTGTTTTTATTCAATTACACGAGTTTTTAAATAAACACAACATTTTAGAAAAGTATCAATCTGGTTTTAGGACAAACCACAGTACTGAGACGGCCCTTTTAAAGATTGTTAACGACCTTAGGTGCAACTTGGACTCTAAAAAACTTTCTGTCCTCATTCTACTGGATCTTAGTGCTGCATTCGATACAGTAGACCACCAGATTCTATTAAACAGACTGAGAAGTCTGGTGGGCCTCTCAGGTACTGTTTTAAAATGGTTTTACTCCTATCTCTCAGATCGACAATTTTTAGTAAGTATGGATACATGCTCCTCAGAAATCCATAAAATGAAGTGTGGGGTTCCCCAAGGATCAATTTTAGGCCCGATACTTTTTAACCTGTACATGTTGCCACTTGGGGACGTCATCAGGAGACACGGCATTGACTTTCACAGCTATGCTGATGATACCCAGCTTTACATCGCCGTGTCTCCTGATGACCTGGAGCCAGTTAACACCCTTTTAAACTGTATTTTAGATATAAAGTCATGGATGGCAGAGAACTTCTTACAGCTCAACCAGGACAAAACTGAAGTTTTAATCATCGGTCCTGAAGACAAGAGAGAGATCATTTTACCTAAATTACAGAATTTTAATCCTTCTCAATGTGTGAGAAACTTGGGTGTTCTTTTCGACTCTGAGCTGAATTTTATTCCACACATCAGAAATGTCACAAAGACAGGTTTTTATCATCTTAAAAATATCGCCAGAGTCCGCCCATTTCTCTCTCTTGCCAGCACGGAGGTGCTGATGCATGCTTTTATTTCCAGTAGAATAGACTACTGTAATGCCCTGCTCTCTGGTCTTCCTAAAAAGTCTGTTTCCAGCTTACAGTTATTGCAGAACTCGGCAGCACGAGTTCTGACGAGGACCAGAGGGCGGGAACACATAACACCAGTTTTAAAATCGCTGCATTGGCTCCCCGTGCGTTTCAGGATCGACTTTAAGGTTCTCTTAGTGGTTTATAAATGTCTTAATGGTCTTGGGCCCTCTTATTTATCTGACCTGCTTTTAAACTATGAACCCTCGCGGACCCTGAGGTCCTCTGGTACCGGCCTTTTAATTGTTCCCCAGGTGAGAACTAAAACTCACGGCGAGGCCTCATTCCACCACTATGGTCCTCGTTTGTGGAACAGCCTGCCAGAGAACCTCAGGGCTGCAGAGACTGTTGATGTTTTTAAGAAGAGGCTCAAGACCTACCTTTTTAACTTAGCTTTTTGATTTTATTTCATTTTACTTATTTTACTCTATTATTTATTTATTTTTTATGTTATCTTTAAGTTATTTTAGATTTTATTGACTTGTTTAGCATATAATTTTATGAATACCTATTTATTTTTCTATGTTGCTCTTATCTGTTCTCTTGTTTTATCTGTTTTAACATTTTAACACCAGTGTTTCCTCATGGGGATCTTTCACTCTGGGAGCTTTGCCTACATGGTCTGGAGGGAGCTGGTGGGGGGCTGCCCTTGTCCTGGTGGCTGGGGCCCCGCACTGCAGCCCTATCACTGTGGTGTGGACCCCGGCCTGCCCTGATCTGGTTGGCTCCTGCAGGGGCGCCCTCTAGGACCGTGTCTGGCTCCTGGAGTGAACGGATCCCCAAGATATCGCTTCCTCACAGTAGGTCAAGCCAGATGTTTATTAGTCTTAGTGTGGGTGGGTGTGGGGTGTGTGTGTGTGTGTGTGTGTGTTTGTGTGTGTGTGTGTGCAAATGTTTATAGTTTTGTGTGCTGTGTTTTGTGCTTGGGTGTGTGAAGGGCTGTTTTTATTTTAAAAATGTGTTTGTTTTTATTTTCTTGAAAAGCACTTTGGGTTGCCTTTGGCAGGAAAAGCGCTTTATAAATAAAGTTTGATTTGATTTGATTTGATTTATGTCTTTATATTTTGTCATCCAGACATTATTTCGTTATATTTCATGTCATCCAGGCATTATATTGTTATTTTTTTTTATGTCATCCAGGCATTATGTTGTTAAATTTCATGTCATCCAGGCATTATGTCTTTATATTTTGTTATTCAGGCATT
>JALJCO010001884.1:0-22053 GCA_023101725.1 Atherinomorus stipes | reverse complement strand
TGGGCCGAAGGTTCACCTTCCAACAAGACAATGACCCTCAGCACACAGAAATAACAAAGGAGCGGCTTCAGAACATCTCTAGGACCATTCTTGACTGGCCCAGCCAGAGCTCTGACTTAAACCCAACTGAGCATCTCTGGAGAGACCTGAAAATGGCTGAACACCACCGTTCACCATCCAACCTGACAGAACTGGAGAGGATCTGCAAGTAAGATTGACAGAAGATCCCAAATCCAGATGTGAAACACTTGTTGCATCATTCCCAAGAAGATTCGTGGCTGTAGTCGCTCAAAGGTGCTTCTACTCAGTATTGAGTGAAGGGTCTGAATACTTATGACCATGTGATATTTCAGTTTTTCTCTTTTAATAACTTTGCAAAAATTTCTACATTTCTGTTTTTTTTTCTGTCAAGATGGGGTGCTGAGTGACATTAATGAGAAATAAAATTCACTTTTTTGATTTTAGCAAATGGCTGCAATGAAACAAAGTGTGAAAAGTTTAAAGGGGTCTGAATACTTTCTGTACCCACTGTAAGTGTGGCAAACATGCAAAAAAAAAAAAAAATCAGAAAGGAGGCAAACACTTTTTCACACAACTGTAATTTCAGCAGGATTGTGTATAAGATATCAGGTTATGACTCCTTTAAGTCAAGGCCACATCTAAGGCAAACATATTTGGCTGCTGGGTAGCACAATTGACCTATGGCTAAACCATGCCCCCACACGCGATGAGCCAATCACAGTGCGCACAGCTATCCCATACACTCGGACATTCTCAGCTTGAACGTCCATTAAAATGCATTGAAGTTAGTCCGTTTTTGTTTGTTTTTATGTGTTCTTTTTAGGTTTAAAATGGTCAAACGGTGTGCATGGGGTACATGCAACTCTGACACTAGGTATCCTGAGAGGCTAGGCGACTGGGTGTATTTTTTGCCTTTTACCAAGTCACATCGAGCCAAAGTTATGCAGCAGACCACAACATCAACTGAACGTGGATAAAATGAACAAGGATGTCTACATCTGTTCTAAGGTAAGGCAACATCGTATTTGAGGAAACATGTTGTCACTTTGCTGGAAAGAAATATGAAGTTACTTTCCCTAACGTTAGTTTAAGTTGGCTAACGCTAGCCAAACGTGCTAGTTCTGTTACGTGGTAATGGTACATGAGACGCTGTCGTGTAGTACAACGTCGATGACTGACTTGCAACACTCAGGCCGACCGCGAGCAGCATTAAGGCGGACACTGTTCTGCGCGAGAGCCGGTGAAAAAGCAGAGCTCATAACTTTATTTCTGAACATCCGATCGGTGAAATTTCAAATGTAGATGGTAGCTAGTGTCAAAAATATGAAGGCCACGAGGGTTGGAAGCAGCTCCGAGCCTTCGCTGGAACGCAGCAGCGAAAATCCCCCAATCGCAATATCTCGGCGAGAAACGCTTATACGGGCATTTTCAATACAGGGAGCCTGTTGGCCGTGCCTTTGCGCCTTGAATGAGCATGGATTCATGTATGGGGCTCAGACACTATTACAAGCATCCACAAAGCTGGGCCTCTGCTGGCTTTTGCCACAGCAGGAGACGCGGTGTGACTTGCAACACTCAGGCCGACCACGAGCTGCATTAAGGCAGACACTGTTCTGCGCGAGAGCCGGTGTAGTAACGTCGATAACGACAAGCCTCTGGCTTCCAAGCTGCAGCCAGACTGCTCCGCTTCCATGGCTGTTTGATCAGTTTTTGTCAGACGATCACTTTTTGGCACAACAACAGCAGCGGTACAGGAGTTTGTGCAAGAAACTGAGGGAGCGACACAAGTCACATTCAGAGACTTCACAGGCTTAATTTCGACTCCCAGTTTAAGACGTGAACAATTTTTTTGGTTTGTTTGTTTTGTTTTTATGTTTTTTAACTTATCTCGACATGATCTCTCTGTCTGATCACGCGTCTGCTGTCCGTGTTGACAGCTGTCATCTCCTGAGATGTCACATAGCGCCTGTCACTGAATGTTGTTTGTCTGAGTGAGTGGATGGGGCGTGGCTTAGCCATAGGTCAATTGAAGTCCCCAGAGATTAGAAGGATGGTCTCTGTTTCCTGTCTGCAGCATGGACAAAGTGATTTGGAGGTGATCAGTGATTCCTGACTTTATACAACAAAAAAAAGAAATACTTCCGGGCCCAGTTGTTCAAAACTGGGTTATTTTTTAACCAGCCGTTAAATACATTTAGCCGACCGTTAACTTTAACAGTCCGGTTATGTTGTTGTTCAAAACTCAGTTAATTTTAACCGTGTGTTATCTTGACGTTAAAGTTAACACACCTAAGGACCGCCGCTAAAGTTTTAACGGTGTGGTTTTCTCTCATTATGCCGTTTGTTGCTAACGCTGCGTTCATGATGCCGGTTCAGAGAAGGAAGGACGGCGGTTATTGTGGCTTTGATTTTGACATCGGGGATTATTCTAACGAGGAGCTGCGCACCACTTCGGGAAAGAATGCATTCAGGTCTATGTGATCCTTTGCGAGTCGATTTGGAGCGTGCAACGAACTGTGGACACGACGGACTCACTATTTAGAATGACATTTTCTTCATCAGCAGAGAAATTTCTGCCTCTTTTTCCTTGAAGTGAAAGGGATCGTTTGCTTATCAATACTTTCTGTGTCCCGTGTGTTCTGTTACTGAGGGTTTGCTGTGCTGTGAGGCCGGATGAGCTGGGGGGGCGCAGGAGTGTGAAGAGAACGGGGAAGGATGGAGAGACTGGGGGATGAGGAAGAGTGTGTTGTGGCTAACAGCAGCTCTGTTCACGGTGGGAAAATAAAGTGAGAGTCGGCCCCCGTGTCTTCCTCACAGCAATAAGGAGACACAGACGTACAACATTACTTTTTGCAATACCAGAAGTAAACAAAATGGGGAATTGTGGGATACATTGGTGCTAACCAGTGGTGCTAACCCTATGGTTAACTTTGACGGTGCTGTTAGCTGACGGCATGACTAACCATGCTTTGAACAATGCATATTTAACAGCCGGTTAGCTAACGGCAGGTCAAGGATTTAACGGACCGTTAGTGGTTAACCAGTGGTTAAAATAACCGAGAATTGAACAACCGGGCCCAGATGTTTACACGGAGAAAACGAGATGAGTGACGGTACCTGGTCCTTCTCCATATGCAGGGCGATGGCAACATGATCCCAAACATAATACAGCTTTATCCCATACAGCTCCTTAGCTCCCATCTGATTTTCAGCATCTCTCTGGATCAGCTCAAACCTGACAGGAAGACAAACATCAGAATCAACCCCAAACACTTGGAGACAACCATGAAAACAAGCTTTTTTTTTTTAAAAGGAACAACAATCCATCCATCCATGAAGGTGGTCAGTTTCAAACAAACATACACTTCTTCACAAGGTAACTTTGGATAAACATCAAACTAGTGATGCTTTTGTGTTTCCTTGTGTGGCTCTAAGCTTGACTCAAACGAGAACTCAGAGTAGTGTGAGACTGATTTATCCACCTTCTTCCATGCCCCCGTGAGTCCTTGCCTGAAGCATGCAAGCATGTGTTCAGGGCAAGTTCCACGTGGAGGTGGTCCCAGGAAATGCTGGAGGGTTCATTGACAAATCTGGGAATGCCTCAGGATTTCTCCAGGGGAGTGTTAGGGCAGGGTGGTTAATCGTATTTTAATCTCAATTACAATCTGGGTTTTCAAAAATCATAAAAACGAAATGATCTGATTATTTTGCTCATGTTGCAAATTGAGTGCCCTTTGCATAGCAGCGTTGAACTGTTTACATGTTGGTCAGATTGCTAGGCTCACTGCTGGTTTTAAGCCAAATGATTAGGGAAAGCCCAGAAACCCAGAGGACGTCTGTAAACTTTGCTGTAAAGTCCCGGTCAAATCTGCAAACACAACAAATATGAAGCAGCAGTGAAAGCAGCGCATTCCTGCCGTATCAGCTGGTTGATGCCGCGAGTCATGACGTAGATGCTGGGTGACATTGCATTCTGGTGCAGAGATCTAACCATGCAGACAGCATTGAAGATTATATTTTCTTACAAATATAATTCCTTTATTAGCTACATCCAGTTCAGCCTCCTTCAGATAAGTTAACTTCTGGATCAGCAGGCTGCGTGCGTTAGATTTAACTCCTGGTTGGCTGCTGATGCTTTGCGTCACAACTCTAAGCTGCATCGGGACACCGACGTTCATCCAGGCAGAATTAGCTACCACTGGTCGTAAAACTGCGGGGAAGATGGCAGGAAGGAAAGACGGAGCACCCGGGGGAGACATCATGACCCCTGTAGCTGTTGGGCACATCATATTAGATGATAAATACTATTTATTTTTAAATACCCCCCCCCCCCCCCCCCCCCCCCTCCACACACACACACACACACACCTCCCCTACAAAAAATTTTAGAGCCACTGTTAATGATCAGTAATTACATGTTAAAGTTTATGAGTAAATGTGTTAAATAATTGAGATTTCAGTTTCAATCAAAATAACTGTGATTATTTGTAAAATTCAAATAAGCACTTCCAGTTCTGGTCACTGGAGGAAATTTGCTTGGAAAATTATAATTCGATTTTTTTTATTACCCCCCAAATTAAACAACATCAGAAAGGTCATTCAAGTTACAGATCTGGGCATGAAAAAGTTTCCCTTTCAGCCACCTACCAGCGACTTGTCTGCTAATTCAATCGCACAGAGAAACGCCTGTCTGCCCAGGGGAAACGATTTCAGAGCATAAATGAATGCCCGGAACAAGGATGTTTCCACACATCAAGTTTGGACACCGTACGTGATGCCGTATTTGCGGGACAAGTCGTTCAGCCAGTGATAGTGCAGTAATGGTGCCACTGCACCATTACTGGCAGAAAAAGGAGGAACTTTTTCATGCCCAGATCTGTATGGAAGGTGCTGGAGAGAGTGTGGAAATACTAAGCCAGACCATTTTACATGTCTTCTGGGGTTGTCCAATTATACAAACTTACTGGCAAGCTGTAGTGCAGAAAATTCAATCGGTAATAGGCTTTGAGATTGAACATGATTTTTGCACAATTTATCTTGGTAACATTTCCCCCACAATCAATGTTGCTGATAAATATTTGATCAAAATAATGTTGGTAGCCAGTAAAAAAGCTATTAAAAGAAGATGGCTATCAAATGAGTCCCCATCAAAAGAGGAGTGGATTGCAATTGTAAAAGAAATATGTGACATGGAAAGATTGACTTTCTCCCTGAACCTGTGTATGGACAAATTCAATACATACTGGAGTGAATGGACAGTTCAACTGGAATAAGTGAACTGCCTCTAAACCAGGGACCTTACCCTGCCTCTTACAACATGTAAAGGTCATTTTGATCCACCTCTGTGCATTTAATATTTTTCCCATCTGTGCCCCCCCCTTTTTTTTTCTGTTTTAATGTTCTCCTTTTTCTCTCTCTTTCTCTTCTTTATGTTTGTAAAAATAATGTAAAACCAGAGACTTCTTAAACATGAAGTGTTTTTGGTTTTTTTAAATTTTTTAAATGACTGATTAACATTTTTGCCATAATGGACGGAGCGTGCAGAAGTGGGCCAGGAGAGGGGAAGTCTGTTTCTGTGACCTGAGATGTTTCGTTTCATCTTTACGTAAAAAGCCGTGACGGTGAAGGATGAATTCAGGACTGGATGGAGAGTCCACCATGAGGTAAAACTCCCACAGCTGTGATATCGTCCGAGCTGATGCTGACTTTGGTCTCTCCTCTCCAGTCCTGTTGGTTCCTCTGCAGGTTTGTTTGCTCTGAACTTACAGTTTATTCTTCTGCTGTTGATCCCACAAATGTATTTATGGGGGGAAAACCACATAAATAACCTATTTGTTACTTATAAACCAGATGCATTAATGTGACAGTGTTCACAAATATTTATTATTACCTCACACATTACAGGATGGATGGATGGTTTTCAGTTTTACCTGTGCGTCTTACACATGGCCTCTGACCTCCAGATGAATTTTCCATCTCGAAAGCAACAGATGGTGTTTGGGTCATCAGCCAGTAAGGGATAGTCAGCATAAAGCTGTTCATTGGCTGGACTGTGAACTAGAATAACATACATCACTTCCTGTCTGTAAAAGACTGTCTCGTAGACCCGCATCATGGGATCAGAACCAGAACAGACCTGAGGAGACAGAAGAAAAGTTTTAGTGGATGCAGTTTACCTGTATGTTTGTTTTCCTCCGTTCATTGGCAACAAATCTAGAAAAACCTGCTCACCACGTTTCAGTTGCTTCACCCTCCACCCAATTACCTGAGCTGTATTTTCCCTTTTTTTTTATCTTTATAAAAAACCCGTTTTCTCTTATCAGAACTGCTTGCAGCACAACGTATGAGGAAAGAAGACGCTCAGGGTGCTACAGTTGTGTGAAAAAGTGTTTGCCCCCTTCCTGATTTCTTACTTTTTTGCATGTTTGTCACACTTAAAGGTTGAATATGGAATACGGACAGAACAGCGACATCACGTGTGTCTAGGTTGCAGTTGCAACGGCAGAAAAACAACTCCAGCCGCTGGGATGCCAGGCTCACTGCCGATACGCAAGTGACCAACAGTCTGCAGCATGTCCAACAAGTAATGCAGAGGAGTTTATAACTGACAGCTAAAGTTAGCCATGTTAGCAAACAAGCTAGCTTACCGATCCAGCAGGAAAGTCGCCATCTCCGTGTTTTACTCCGTGGAAAACGTTTATGTGGGTCCGTTTAGTGAAGTCTTCACCTAAATTTACTTCAGGTTTTGCTCTTCTCAGGTCACTCGTCCTCAGAAACAGATAACAATATCTCCAGGGCTCTGAAGCAGCTGCTTCACTTGTCATCTCCAGGGTTTTCCCCTGTACAAGCCTGACTATGACCAAAGTATTGATTCCACACAGAGATCGTATTTGACAACCTGCAATGGCGGCGTGTATTGGCTTATAGACGTAAATAAAATGCCATTATCGAACCCATAAAAATTTATTTTATAATTATTTTTAGGCTAAATATAATTTTTCTGGGAAATGTTGTACTTTCATTCGGTACACCCCCAAACGACCTGTGGAGGTATTATTTTTTTTAAAAATAAAGCTTTTAATAAAAATGTTCCATATTCAACCTTTAATTTTGATTGGCTACACCTTATTTGGCTATGACCTTATTTGGAGAATCTAGGTCAAGCTGCGGTCGGACTTTGCTAAAGGCTAACTGCTAGCAACATGTTCACTTCAGACAGTGAGCTACGTTTATCAGACAAGACAGCATTTAGAAAATAAATTAACTTACAGGTAATGACAAGGGCCGGGGTCATTCTATTTTTTTTTTTTGTGTATGTTTTTTTTGTGTATGATATTCAGTTTATGCTTTTTCCCTCCCGAACCCCCTCTTTCTTCTTTTCTGTATGCTGTAGAGGAGGGGGGGTGTTTACTTGATAGTGTGCTCTTATTGGAGCAATTGAATTACGTAGAATGATAGACAGAAATAGCCTGCTGTCTGATTTAACCGTTTCTGAGCAGAGAGACAAAGCTGACAGACCATAAACAGGAACTTTGATTCTCACTCTGGACATTCACATGGCCTCATCAGTGCACAACAGATCATATTATACACCCAAAACCCCAGAAAAGTGAAATTTGATGTCATGGCACCTTTAATGTGATTCAAAGAGTACACAAGTAAACAGAAAATGCAGTTCATGAATGAGGATTTTTATTAGTGAGGGGTGGAAAAATCCAGACCTTCATGGTCCTGTGTAAAAAAAGTGATTGCCTGCCCCCCCCCCCCCCCCGTTAAATATAAATTAACTGTGGTTTATCTAATCTTTGAAAAGCAGAATTCAATTTCTCTAGCCACACCAAGGCTGGATGACTGCCCCACCTGTTCTCAATCAAAGAGAATGCTGCGATCCAAAATAAATTCAGGAACAAATTAGAAACGAAGTAAATGAGATCTGTCAGTCTGGAAAAGGTTCCAAAGCCATTTCTAAAGCTTTGGGACTCCAGCGAACCACAGTGAGAGCCATTATCCACAAATGGTGAAAACATGGAACATTGGTGAACCTTCCCAGGAGGGGCCGACCGACCAAAATCACCCCAAGAGCACAGCGACGACTCATCCAAGAGGTCACAAAATACCCCAGAACAACATCCAAGAACTGCAGGCCTCACTTGCCTTAATTAAGGTCAGTGTTCATGACTCCACCATCAGAAAGAGACTGGGGGGCAAAAATGGCCTGCATGGCAGAGTTCCAAGACCAAAAACCACTGCTAAGCAAAAAGAACATAAAGGCTCGTCTCAGTTTAGCCAGAAAGCATCTTGATGATCCCCAAGACTTTTGGGAAAATACTCTGTGGACTGACGAGACAAAAGCTGAACTTTTTGGAAGATGTAGGTCCCATTACATCTGGCGTAAAAGTAACACGGCATTTCAGAAAAGGAACATCATAGCAACAGTAAAATATGGTGGTTTTAGTGTGATGGTCTGGGGCTGTTTTGCTGCTTCAGGACCTGGAAGACTTGCTGTGGTAAATGGAACCATGAATTCTGCTTCTACCAAAAAATCCTGAAGGAGAATGTCCGGCCATCTGTTGGTGACCTCAAGCTGAGGCACACTTGGGTTCTGCAGCAGAACAATGATCCAGAACACACCAGCAAGTCCACCTCTGAATGGCTTAAGAACAACAAAATGAAGACTATGGAGTGGCCAAGTCAAAGTCCCGACCTGAATCCCATTGAGATGCTGTGGCATGACCTTAAAAAGGCGGTTCATGCTGGAAAAGCCTCCAATGTGGCTGAATTACAACAATTCTGCAAAGATGAGTGGAACAAAATTCCTCCACAGCGCTGAAGAAGACTCACTGCCAGTTATCACAAACGCTTGATTGCAGTTGTTGCTGCTAAGCGTGGAACAACCAGTTACACATCTGGGCATGAAAAAGTTCCTCTTTTAGCCGACTGTCAGCCACTTACCAACGACTTGTCTGCTTATTCAATTATATATTATAGCACAGAGAAACACCTGTGTGCCCAGTGTAAACGATTTCAGAGCATAAAAGAATGCCCGGAACAAGGATGTTTCCACACGCCAATTTTGGACACTGTACGTGATGGCATATTTGCGGAACAAGTCATTCAGCCAGTGATAGTGCAGTAATGGTGCACTATTAGTGCACCACTTCTGGCAGAAAAAGGAGAAACTTTTTCATGCCCAGATCTGTATAAGGTTTAGGGGGCAATCACTTTTTCATGCAGGGCCATTTAAGATTGGATTTTTTTTCCCCTTTAAAATGTAAAAACTGCATTTTCTGTTTACTTGTGTTATCTTTGTCTCACATTTAAATTTGTTTGATGATCTGAAACATTTAAGTGTGACTAACATGCAAAAAAGTAAGAAATCAGGAACGGGGGCGAACACTTTTTCACACAGCTGTATATGGTATAACTATATACTATATACCAGCTGTCTCTGCAGGTTGTGATGTCAGCGCCCAGATTCTCCGTGCACATCACATCTGTCCCAGATCAACACTCTTCAGACTCACAACATCACATACTCATCCCCAACATTCCACAACTGTGCCCCCCCCCCCCAACTCAGCCTGACCCAGGGTCCAGTGTCTGGTCAGGACCAGAGTCCGGTCTCACCTGCTGGCGGTAGGCCTGCAGAACTGCCTCCAGAGGGAAGGTGAAGCGGTACGAACCCAGCCTGGACGTCTCCAGAAAGGCCGGGGAGGTGGCAAACTTCCATAGGAAGCTCTCCTGATCACTCCTGCTCCGTTCTGGGTAGGCCTGATCCAGGAGCCTTTCCTCTGCAGACCTCATCTCCTCCGGTCCCACCTTCAGACTCCACCAGACCAAGGACCCTTCGAATTGACTCCTGAAGCCCTCATCCTGTTTGATCCCTTGTAAGCCAGTCGGATCCGTGTCGTGTTTCAGATAAGAGACATGAAACTCCGGGTGAGGATAATTTGGGATGTTTTCTTGAAAGAGGCAGTTTCTGCCTTGTCCTTTTTCAGTGAGGAGTTTTTTTAAACCATAGTTATGAACTTCCACTTGTAGGTCGTCAAGATTCAGGTGCCGACCTTCTACAAAATGTTCAACACATCCTCTCCTGTTTCTCCGTACGTTCATGGTCAGCTGGGTCGATGAAGATCAGGAAGACTGAAGTGTTCACTGAGCTGTGTGTCCTCAGACTGACTTCCAGTAATGTAGCAAAATGTAAACCACTCCCTCTGTGGTGGAGCAGAGGAAGCTCAAAGCTCCTCCTCCATGGAGGAAAAAACATGTGACAATGAACTGTAGTGTCTTTCTCTGCTGACATATGATGACTCAACCCAGAAGTTAATGGTTAACAAATTGTTTACCAGCAACAGTATATAGGACGGACCAGGAGAGCAGATTTCTATCTATAATTCAGATTCATCTGGATTCATTTAGTTAAGCCAGTGAAGGAAAAGCAGCTCACCATCCAGAACATGACTCATCATGATTGTTGGCACTGACAGTGAACAGTTGTTAATCCGGCTGGTGGGGCGTAAGTGCACGTTTCAAGATGTATTGCAATGAGGAGGAAAGAATGCGTTTCAGTGACAGTTTCAAGTGTATTCAAGCGTCATTACTCAGAAACAAGGCTCGCACAGCTTTCCTGAATACAGTAGACATTTGTGATGTGGAGACACTCTTCAACCTGATGCATGTGTTTGTTCATGTCCAGCCCCAGCGCATTTATTTAGACGTCATCTCCAAAAACCTACTGACTGGCCGCCAACATCTGTGTTTGTTCTTCCAGAACAACACACCCACTTTTCTCGTAAAGAATTGGAAATGTCACGAGATGAAGGAGCAGAGGAAGAAGGGGTGGGCGCAGTTGGGGGAGGAAATGGGTGAAAATCCTGGGGGTATGGATTGGCACTGTAAAGTTGCAGTTGCTAGAGCAACGTGGTTCCCAGCACTCCAGCGTGCCGGAACCCTATTGAGCTTGTAATGGTTTTCTTTAAAAGAAATTTTTTAGCATTATTGTTCTTTTCGCCCCAAAAACTATATGGGGAGGCTAAACCGCAAAAGAACCATAAAAGCCATATTTATAGGCTGGTACAAAAGTGGTTCATGTAGAGATTTAAGCGAAATGACACATCTCGGACACTAGGGGGCGCTATACCAGGGGGTAGTACGTTTTGGTCTCTAGCTCGAAAACCGCTTGGAACAAATTTATGGGACTTTGATCCCCAGATTTCATGGACCCTCCTGCAGCTCCTGACATAGACCACGCCTAGAAACTTTTTTTTGTTAGGTGGCGATATATGCAAAACCTATTTTCATAAACCCGTCCTTGAGTTTTGACCAGATCAGGCTGAAAATTGGACCACCAAAACTAGAGCCATAGACAAAAAAACTGATCAGAGCAATTTTTGAATTTTCTCTCCATTACAAAGTTATGCGCTTTTAAACATTTTTGAACAACTAGCTAAATATGTAAAAGGCCATAACTCGATAACGACAACAGATAATTTCATGAAATTCAAACGCCAAGTGGGGAAGTTGATTTTCTACACCAGTGTCCAATGTGGGAATTTAAAACTTCTAGAAGGCGCTATAAACCTGAAAAATGTATATATCCAAAACAGCTGATCAGATATGCACCATCTTCCCTGTGTATGTACACACAGTCATTCTGAGCCCATTCCTAGAAGATGGTGATGATTGGACAAAGTGGGCGTGGCTTATGACCAATAAATGTGGAAAAATGACCATTTTCAGATAATCATTAAAAAATCTGCCGTTTGTCCTACATAGCTGAAATTTGATGGAGATATTTATTCAATCCTACCGATCAATTTAAAAAAAAAATAACATGCATGTCCATTTTTTTTTAATACTAATGGGTGATGAAGTGCTAAATACCAAAAAGAACGTTTCCACCACATCTTTCTCCGTTGCCTTGAACAGGCTGTGTGCTACAAAATGCGCTGCAATTCGGTGTCTGAAGTTCCCGCGCTGCCCTGCGGACGTGACGTCAAATGATGCTACATTCACAGTTTTGATACAGGAAGAAGACGGTAAATTCAAACACTGTAAGTGATAGTTATGGATTCTTCTGCCGTCAGCAAACGATCCAGATCAACTGAAAGACACTAAAAAGCGGAACTACAAAGAAAAAGCGTAGTAAACAACATTATAGCTTCAGTTTGTGCTCCTGTAACGGCTTGGCTCGTGGCTGCAGTTACCTGAAGTGGCAGTTGCGAGTTTCATTTCTTAATCTTGCCTCTAGTCCCTTTAAAATTTGATGTCACGTGCCATCTTTTTGCAAAAATATGCAAATTAGATTAACATAAGTATTTTCATAACAGATTACTTGATTAATACCAAACTTGCCACAGTGATTTCTTAGATCATCTTTATGCATCATAGTTAGTATGGTGAAGATTCTGTAAAGCGTTATTTTTTAGGACTATTTTGTGTTTACTTGTTTAACACAATAAAAATCTAAACATTTTTAATGCTGCAAATATTAATATAACATGCACTTTAAAAAATCAGAGCACTGCCAACACTATTTTGATCATCTCTGAATATTTCAATGATTTTTAGGTCAAATTACTATTTTTTATGAATATTTTAACATAAGCATAACTCCTAAAATTAGTATTAATTTCTTAAATATTATTCAGAGACAGTCTAAAATTCTTCCCAGTATAAAATACATGACCATGGTTATTCCCAAATATTTTCAAGATTTTTGGAGAAATAATTTAGGAAATATGATTGAATTAATCTAACCCTACCTAGAGTTACTTGTTTGACTTTGGGTGGCAGATTTGGCAGTCTCTGGCTTTATGTAGTAGTGGCAGACTATAACTACGACCCCTACTTCCAGGTGCTGTGCTGTTTTTGAAGCATAATGAACCAATATCACATAGATACAAAATCACATGACTGTCTTTTCACATACAGTACACCATTAGTAATATGTGCAGATATCACATTTAAAAAGAAAAGTTATATCACTCTTTTTATCTAGAAATGTGTAAAACCATAAAACAACAGACTTTCTGCTATATGCTGACCGAACACTACAGCTTTTAATGCAGAGCAAACCTTACCTAAAAACACTTGAAGTACAAATATTATTAATAATTCTGCACAATTATGTGAAATCATAACAAACGGGGATCTAACTTAAAACACATTGAAACTGTGTAGTCCAATGCACAAAATAAGTCTTTATTAAATGAAGTGCAATCATGCAATATTTAATGAGTCTTAGAGGTGGTCTCTAACTCCCTCAGGAGGGCACATTTGTAACCACCAAAAACTAGGTCAAAATGTGTGTTGTATATCCCTAAAAGATGATTTCCCCAAGCACATGATTATTGCAATACTGACAATGCTTTGCTACACTAGTCTGTCCATAAAGTCCCAACCTTTCCTGGTCCAACTAGTTAAATAATGAAAACAATGCAGCATTGAGAAACATTTTCTTATCAGTTTAAATGCTCATGAGAGAACCCACTGACTGAATCAGCTTGTCCGTGTGTGTATTTGGATGGATTATTTAAACAACTGTGGTGACCCACAATATTAGTATCAGGAAAGACGTTACCCAAAAGGTTGACATTCCGCGGGGTGACAGTATTGTGACTGACGTGAGACTCCGTAGAGGGGGAAGTTGTTTGGTTGTTTCCTGCTGCCGTTGAGCGTTGGATGTGTTGTGTTTGACCCGCTGAAATAAAGAGTGGAGAGCCGCACTTATTTCACAAGACACTGTCTTTTGCCTCGTGCTTCTCATAACACCACACTGGTGACTCTGACGTGAGTGACTCTTCCACCATGTCTGACGCGACGGTGGAATGTCCCTCCAGTGCCAGCAACCGCGGTTATCAATGCTAATGCTACTTCTGCTAGCGCTCAGGCTAGGTGCTATCTCCGCTGCGATTGTCAAGTTGCCTGAGATTTGGCAGCATAACCCACGGCCGTGGTTTCAACAAATCGAAGCCCAGTTTCTGCTGAGAGGGATAACGCAGGATTTCACTAAATACTGCCACGTCATG
This sequence comes from Atherinomorus stipes, assembly GCA_023101725.1. Taxonomy (NCBI): domain Eukaryota; kingdom Metazoa; phylum Chordata; class Actinopteri; order Atheriniformes; family Atherinidae; genus Atherinomorus; species Atherinomorus stipes. The sequence continues at coordinate 8,002 of JALJCO010001884.1, read as the reverse complement.
GCGGCACTGGATGCCTCAACGACAGCGAGAGCAATGATGTTACTGGAGGCTCCTCCCGCCGACGGCAAGTACGACGCACTCAAAAAGTTTTTGTTGAAACTCTATGAACTTTCTGAACTTAAGAAAGCGGACCGCTTGTGGTCACTCAACAGCCTTGGGGACAATAAACCATCTGAGTTAATGGAAAAAATGCTGACTGTGATGGGTGCAGCTGACCCTACATTCCTTTTCACCCACATTTTTCTGCCGCAACTCCCAACACCTGAATGCACAGCGCTGGCCAGTTCTCCTCTATCCTCCTCCAAAGACTACCGTGCCCTGGCTGCAGAGGCGGACAGGATTTTTCCTCGCCAATAGACAGCAGTTTGTCCATGCGCTACTCTCCACCCAGCACACCCCAGCCGCAGTCCCATTACCCGAGGACGCACCTGAGACAGCGGCTGTGGTGGCCGCCCACTGACAGCGTGATGATGGCTTGTGTTATTATCACAGCAGATTTGGAGCAAAGGCGAAGCAGTGTCATAAGCCATGCAGTTTTAGGGTCCATGGAAACGCCAAGGTCGGTGCCCAGTAGCAGCTATGTGTGCAGGCCATGACTCCAAGCTGCTGTTTATCACCGACACCTTGTCCGGCCGCCGGCTGTTGGTAGATTTGCCTGCTCAGCACAGCATCCTCTGCTGAACTGGTGTACGGCCAGCCTCTGCGTGGTCCAGGGGAGTTCCTGCCAGATGCTGTTACTCCGTGGTCAGCCGCTGCTCATCGGACTGTGTCCCAGGGCAGGGCTGAGGTTTTTGCCCCCATCCCGACATCTTGCCACAGTTTTCCACAGTCGTCCCTAAGGCATTGCCATCTGCCAAGTTTGTCTTCATCGCCCATGATGGTCACCCCGGGCCCCACTACAGCCCCTTTATGATGGACCTTTCCGTGTCCTAGAGGCAGGGACTAAAAACTTTGTGTTGGACATGGGGGGTAAGCCTGAGCGGGTGGCGAACCACCGCCTCAAACCTGCTCACGTGGACATTGGTGAGCCACTCCACCTGGCCCAGCCCCCACGGCGGGGGCGCCCTCTGGCTGCCGCCTCAAGCACTTCAGCCTCTCCTTCCTTTGCCCCTATCCCGACACCGGCCCCGCCCCTTACACCTGTTCCACCTGTTAGGCGCAGCCGTTTTGGCCGCCCAGCCCGTCCCCCACGCCGTTGACTTTTTGCTATTTTTATTTTTTTCTGCTGTTAACATTGCTCTTTTATGCACTTGTTTGAAGGGTAACTGTTCTGTTTTGTGCCTTCACTGTTGATGAACTTGGGGGGGTGACCCACAATATTAGTATCAGGAAAGACGTTTCCCAAAAGGTTGACAGTATTGTGACTAATGTGAGACTCCGTGGATGGGGAAGTTGTTTGGTTGTTTCCTGCTGCCGTTGAGAGTTGGATGTGTCATGTTTGACCCGCTGAAATAAAGAGTGGAGAGCTGCACTTATTTCACAAGACACTGTCTTTTGCCTCGTGCTTCTCATAACTCCACACAACCAACATTTAAAAAGCTGAAATTGCATTGTTTACATCCAGATAAACACATTGATGTCGTTGATTTCATGACTGTATCCAAAGGGATTTAGACAGATTTGGCTGTCTTTGTCTTTTTCTAGTGGTTGCAGGCTGTACCTACATCTAGCTACTGTGCTGCCTTTCATAATCCACCAATGCTTCAGCTGGGGATTAAAATATTCTTGTGTGAAGTTCGAAGTACCAAATGGACTGTGTTTGCCTTTTTTAATGGTAATGATATTGCTTATTTTACTGTATAATATGTTTGGTCAGTCCTGCAGGACTTAACATTTCTCCACAGATTTGTTAGCTGCCTGAAAACATTTAGGAATGTAGTCTGGGAGCCTAGTCTAGGAAAACTAGTCTGTCCATACATACTGTCCACACCTGTCCAGCTGGTCAAATAATCTTAAATCAGCACCAAGGACAAACATTTTATTATCAGTTTAAGACAAATGAGGAAACCTTCTGACTGAATCAGGTTGTCGGTGTGTGTATCTGGATGTAAATGGTGTGATTTCAGCTTGTTACATGCTGGTTGTTTAGATATGTCTGAAGTTCACAGCTACATGGAGTTTGTTTGTCTTTATTTTTAAATGGTTGTGACATTGATTATTTTACTGCATGAAGTGATCAGTCCTGCTGTACCAAACATATCTTCACAGATGGTTGACTGACTGAATAAGGTTAAGAAGCTCTCTTAACATGGGAGTCCTGTTGTAATGAGGTTGCTGATGAGGGACCGGGACAGTCAGGATCTGGAGTATTTCGTTATTCCTGCTGTTCCAAACATATTTCCACAGATGTGTGGGTATAAGAAAACATTGAGGAACCTCTGTTAACACAGAAGTCCATTTATATTGGGGCTTGTGATGAATGTTGTTGAAACAGGATGTGGTGGCTTCAAGTTTTCTGTGAATGTTGGTCAACATCAGGGGTGTCCAGCTCTGGTCCCAGAGAGTAACAATCCGGCAGGTATTAGAGGTTTTCCTGAAAACTGAGTCACCATCAATACCAAACTTCATGCCATACCATATTTGAGGACAACAGCTTTTCATGTAGAGCAAACCCTCTTTGGAAAATAATAAAAAATCATCCATTTTTCTGGGAGGGCTAAAGATCTCAGTCTATGTTGGGTGAAGGGAGGCGGGGCCAGGGAAGGCGGTGCGTGGACGGGTTTGGACCCCGTGATAACTGCTTGCAGTTCTAGTTTTGTTTTGGTTTTTTTGGCGCAGCAGTTAGCAGTCCATTAGCTACATTTGTTTCCTGCTGCAGACACTCGGTAACCCAAGTACTGAACCTCCTTTTTTAGAAAATGACATTTATCTGGTTTCAGTTTCAGGCCATGTTTCCCCAACTTTTCCAAGGCAGAATCCAGATGGGCCAGATGAGAGTCAAAATCTGGTGTATTATCACATCATCCAAATAAATTAGCACAGACTGCAAATTCTGGTCTCCAAGACGTGTGCATTAATCTTTGGAAGGTAGCTGGTGCGTTGGACAAACCAAAGGGCATTCTTGTAAATTCATACAGTCCCATTGGTGTAATGAAAGCAGTTTTTTCTCTGTCATTTGGAGCCACTGGTACTAAGTCCAATGTGGTGAAAAATTTTGCCTTGCCCAAGCCAGCTAGTGACTCCTCTATGCGAGGCAACGGATAAGAGTCTTTATGGGTCACTGCATTCAATCTGCGATAGTCAACGCAGAACCTAAGACTCCCATCTTTTTTACGCACCAACACTATGGGAGCTGCCCATGTGCTGGCGCTGGGGACAACAATCTCTGAGTTCAACATACCTTGTATCAAAGCCTTCACCTCTTTGTACATTTGCGGGGATATTTGGCGGTAGTGTTCTCTGATAGGTGGGGCATCTGCAGTTGGGATCACATGTTGCATCGCTGTACATCTATAGTCTTCGTTGTCGGTTGCAATGACAGCTCTATGTTTGTGGAAGAGAGCTTGTAGTTGTCTTTGCTTTCTGCACACAAGTTAGAATCATCCAAGTTAGGCAAGAAATCGGGCTCAGCACATGTCTTATTCTTGACTGTACTCACTCTCACTGCATTTGCTTTGATTCAGGTCAAGGTCACATTATTCTCAGGAATTATATCTGCAAGATTAACTTCACAAGTTTTTGCCAACAGCTGGTGTCTATACAAATATGTTAGAGTGTTATTTGGATTTCTGACTTTAATCAACACCCGTCCTCATTGAACAGTTGATAAAGAACAGGCAATTAAAAGCCCACCCACCTCAAGTGTTTCCACCAAACACTGGTAGTCCTTCCTGTCTTTTCCTCCTTTGTTGCGGCCCCAGAACAGAACTTCACTTTGAGCTGGAATCTGGATAGGATGATGGTTGACTGTCCTCACACATCCGATTGTTCCCTCGGAGTTTGCAAACTGAGCCTGTCTGGGGCAGATTTTAAATGCCATGGTCCATGCCTGTTGTTGGGAGGGGTCACTGGTCAAAGAAGAAACAGTGTGCTTGTCCATTTCTTGCTCTATTTTAGATATTAATCTATGCATTTTTTGTAGGTTGCTGGTGCTGAAATTCAGAAATTCTGCTACTCTGGTGGGAAGTTGCAAATCTAATTGGCTTAATGTGTATGTTTTACTTATTATAGACTTGAGTTGTTGATATTCTAAAAATGTATTACGGCTAATTCCATATTGCGCAGTGAGTCTGTCAAAGGACATTAGTGTTTTGTTAATTATTATATCTTCCAAATGTTTTATTCCTTGGTTGCTCCATTGAGAGAAGTTCAGCATTTTTTTGTTCAGCAGGATGTCTGGATTCCAGATGGGTATATTTTTACAAGGGAAGGGTGAAGATTTTGTTATTTTAAGGAATTTAAAGGCCTCCTTCCACTGAAAACCCGTTTAACTTGCTCCTTCTGAAATACGGAGGGTTTCCCCTTGTTTACTTACACATGCTGACTTGCTAGCGTTGCGTTGCCCCCAGTCGGCTGTGCTTTCTCATCAGAGAAACAATACGAAGAAAAGAGCGAATCGGGAACAGCCTCACACTTCTACGTCACATTGCAAATAGCGTATCCCACGTGGGGTTTCTATCTGTCCATTGGAAGGCAGGTAACCCTCCACTACACACTAGAAGTGGAGACTGCACGACTGTAACTTCGGAGTTGAGAAGCTAATTAGCTAACTGTTTGTTAGCATGGCGGAACAAACTTGTTTGTCGGCTCTATTTCCTGTCTGTAACAAAATAAGAGCGGAGGGCGGAGCTTCCTTCATACACTGATGGGAGGCAGCCAATCAGACGGAAATTCATGAGAAGGACCCGGAAAAGCCTGCCGTTGGACCACAAGCCTCTCTTCTAGTATACAAATACAGCTGGATACAAAGATACCAGAAGGTTTTTTTTAAACAGAAACGATGCAGAATGCATTCAATGATAATGGAGAACACAAGATATTAATGAAATGACCATGGAAGTACAACTTTAAATAATTTGGTTAGAATTTAGATGAAACTGTCAGACACCATATATATTTGTCCAAGGTGCTATTTGGATCATACTGTACTTGGTACGGTGGCTCCTCTCTGGACAACCCCGACCCGGTGGCCAATCCGAATCAGTGTGTTCTGAAGGAGCTTGGCATGGAGCAGTAGGTCCACGCACCAAGTAATTTTGAGTGCAGAACTTTTTTCTTTCTCGACATTCGGACACCACCACAAAATGGTGTGAATGGGGGGGATCGAAACCTCCATGGCCCTGTGTGAAAAAGTGATTGCCCCCTAAACCTAATAACTGGTTGTTCCACCCTTAGCAGCAACAACTGCAATCAAGCGTTTGTGATAACTGGCAGTGAGTCTTCTACAGCGCTGTGGAGGAATTTTGTTCCACTCACTTTGCAGAATTGTTGTAATTCAGCCACATTGGAGGCTTTTCCAGCATGAACCGCCTTTTTAAGGTCATGCCACAGCATCTCAATGGGATTCAGGTGGGGACTTTGACTAGGCCACTCCAAAGTCTTCATGTTGTTGTTCTTAAGCCATTCAGAGGTGGACTTGCTGGTGTGTTCTGGATCATTGTTCTGCTGCAGAACCCAAGTGCGCTTCAGCTTGAGGTCACCAACAGATGGCCGGACATTCTCCTTCAGGATTTGTTGGTAGAAGCAGAATTCATGGTTCCATTTACCACAGCAAGTCTTCCAGGTCCTGAAGCAGCAAAACAGCCTCAGACCATCACACTAAAACCACCATATTTTACTGTTGGTATGATCCTTTTCTGAAATGCAGTGCTACTTTTACGCCAGATGTAATGGGACCTACACCTTCCAAAAAGTTCAGCTTTTGTCCTGTCAGTCAACAGGTATTTTTTTACAAAAGTCTTGGGGATCATCAAGATGCTTTCTTGTCTTTATGCCTTTATGTTCTTTGTACTCAGCAGTGGTTTTGGTCTTGGAACTCTGCCATGCAGGCCATTTTTTCCCCCCAGTCTCTTTCTGATGGTGGAGTCATGAACACTGACCTTAATTGAGGCAAGTGAGGCCTGCAGTTCTTGGATGTTGTTCTGGGGTCTTTTGTGACCTCTTGGATGAGTCGTCGCTGTGCTCTTGGGGTGATTTTGGTTGGCCGGCCACTCCTGGGAAGGTTCACCACTGTTCCATGTTTTCACCATTTGTGGATAATGGCTCTCACTGTGGTTCTCTGGAGTCCCAAAGTGCCAGCCAGCCAGCCAGCCAGCCAGCCAGCCATCCATCCATCCATCCATCCATCCATCCATCCATCCATCCATCCATCCATCCATCCATCCGAGGCACGTAACCACATTGGGCAATGCAGGTTGAGGAGAACGCAGACGACATAGCCTATTATCCAGCTGTAATTCATCAGATAGATAACTGCTCAGAAAAGCGGAGCCAAATCACACCTAATAAATGTCTGACACACTCTGGAGTGAGTTGATGGGCCAGAGATCACCACTGAGCTGGTGTGAGTCGGCCATAAGGCTTTGAAGAAATCATAAACTTCATATAGTGGTTTTTTAAGGTGACTTCGACATGAGTTGTTTAGTTGATTAAAAAAAAATAGGCCTAATGTGTTAATTTCACAGATTAATCTCCCTTGATTACAACATATATTTGGCAGATCTGATATTATTTTATTGGTTTTACAATAATCTGGAAACCCCCTGAAATTATCTCAGGGTCCCAGTTTGGCTAAAGCTGTGCAGGCTGTCATCAAGCATTGATAAGTGTCAGAACTGCTACCAGGTGATGTTACCTGATGGATGCTGCTTGATAAGAGACAATTTGTGGAAAAATTAAATGTGTCCTTAAAGTAAACTAAGGATCCCCCCACAGCTGAATGTCTCTAGGGGAGCGCCACTGCTTTTCCAGGGAGCTGAGCTCCCCTTAGCTCCCTCACAAATGAAGAATCACTGATTACTTTAAAGTTGTACTTCCGTGGTCATTTCATTAATATTTCTGTGTTCTCCATTATTATTGAATGCATTCTGCATCGTTTCTGTTTAAAAAAACCTTCTGGTTGCTTAGTATCCAGCTGTATTTGTATACTAGAAGAGAGGCTTGTGGTCCAACGTCAGGCTTTTCCGGGTCCTTCTCATGAATTTCCGTCTGATTGGCTGCCTCCCGTCAGTGTATGAAGGAAGCTCCGCCCTCCGCTCTTATTTCGCTACAGACAGGAAATAGAGCCGACAAACAAGTTTGTTCCGCCATGCTAACAAACAGTTAGCTAATTAGCTTTGCAACTCCGAAGTTACATTCGTGCCGTCTTTACTTCTAGTGTGTAGTGGAGGGTTACCTGCCTTCCAATGGACAGATAGAAACCCCATGTGGGATACGCTATTTGCAATGTTACGTAGAAGTGCAAGGCTGTTCCCGATTCGCTCTTCTCTTCATATTGTTTCTGTGATGAGGAAGCACAGCCGACTGGGGGAACGCAACGCTAGCAAGTCAGCATGTGTAAGTAAACAAGGGGAAACCCTCCGTATTTCAGAAGGAGCAAGTTAAATGGGTTTTCAGTGGAAGGAGGCCTTTAAGGGTAAAGATTGATTTGAAAAGGATAGAACAGCCAGTGAAAAGTCCATGGAGTCACAGTGTTAAGTAAAACAATGATGTCATTTTATTAAAATTGTTGACAATTACTTGAGATGGATTATTTCATCTTTTAACTCTCCATTGGCTCCTGTGATGCTCTGATGAGGCCCCTCAGAGCAGAGACTTTTTCCTCCATCCTTTGCTCTTGTCGTCACTGCCCATTTAAAATGCGTCCCTTTTGTAAATTCCATATCTCTTGATAACTTCAAAAAAATAAATAAATAAATAAAAAAATTCTGGAATGCGCTGCTAGGTAGCTGCAATTTGTGAAAGCTCTCCCTTAACTTTTGTGTTTTTTTCAAATATAGTTGTCTTTTTTATCGACATTATTCGTCAGATTAGGTTTTTCTTGGAGGATTTTTTATGCTGGTTT
>JALJCO010001882.1:617500-812590 GCA_023101725.1 Atherinomorus stipes | reverse complement strand
CTCCTTTTTTTGCTAAATCCCCCATGGTGCATGTTCAAAACACCCAGTTTGTTTATATCCACATGCTTTAACTCTGCTGCAATGTCTCGCCGTGTCCTGGATGGAAAAGTTGTGTAATGAAGTTTCTCAGCCTCGGGACGCTGCTGGGCAGTGACAGCTCAAGAAATGTGCATAATGAATGCTGGTGTGCCATCAAAAGGAGTCATAAATACATATTTTTAAGGTTGAAAAGTTGCATTGTGGGTCTTTAAGCTTTCCAGAAGCCAGGATGGAGCTCTCTCCAGACAGAAAAAGTCAATCCTAAGGCGGAGACACACTGGACAGACTGCCGACCATTGTTGTCTTCTCCAGAAAATGGGGTTGGGATGATCAATTGGCCTCAGTATCTAGTGCCAAGAACACATGGAACTGACTCCAGATCTGGGTTTACCCTCTGTGCGTGTGCAAAATATAATGTAGCTCTAACAGCTGACAGCAAATCTACAGTATATTGTGGATTCAGAAAATTAAAACCGGAAATGTTTCTCCTCCACCAGCTGATCAGCTGCTTCTCCACAGCTTTGTCCCACTTGATAAAAGACAAATCGATCCAAAACCATGTGAGAATGTGCTTCATGCCTGCACTTTTACTCTTTTTCTGTTCTATTTACTATCTTTACTTGGGGTCATCTTGTTTGCTAATTCATTAACAAGAGCTAGCCCTCCTCGAGTCTGATTGGTCAGCCCATCACCAACTGAACGACTGGCCGACACCGATTGCACACGTTCAGTCGGCTAAAAAGAATGCAGACGTATCGGTGACTGCTGCAGACGGCTGACGACGCAGAACACTCCGCCTCTATGTTGACTCTTGTCTGACTTCTTGCTCATTCTCTTTTCTTCTGATAATGTCCTGTTGGTGAATCAGCCGCGGTGTGTGTTCAAAACCAGTGTGTGTGACATGTTACGGAAAGCAAAACTCAGCTGCAAAAACATGTCATCCCGCAAGTGTGGTTTGTCAGCCTTGGGGCAGCTACAGCATGCAACTATGCCATCAAAACAAGTCAGGAACAGTTTTTTGCTGGAAAATTATGTTGTGCAATATCACAGATGGAGAAGGTACTAGACAAACCATCAACAATTAATTAATCAGTAGCTTTATTTCTGCTGTCACACTGATTAGCATGAGGTGTTGGTGGGTGTCTCTCTCTGTACTGTCCTTCACACTCAAGGTAATAACAGCACAGACATTTACTGTAGTTCAGTCAACAAAATTCTTTCTCGCTAAATCAAATCATTTGATTTAGGTGGAAATATTTCCATAAACCTATAACCTTCACCTATCAAGGTTTGTATGGAGTGTAGGCATCTTATGTTAAAACATGATTTAAAACAGTTTACGAAACAGGATTTCATTTAGTAGAAGCTATGTGTTTTACTTAGAATAATGGGATGGACAATTTATTTTTGGGGAGTGTTTTGTGAGTTACTGAGAAGTAAATACAAAAGCTACAGTATTCCACCAATTTTTTCCACAAGACACTGATTCACCCCGGAAGACCTTCAAAGGGGGAGAATACAGCTGTGATAAGGCTGAGTCACACAGACTTGCAGTAAATGTTCAGATTTGTCAGTGAACATACAGGAGCCTATGAACCTTTTCAGGAGTGGTCCACACCCCATTTCTGAGGCAGAGGTGTCAAGTATCGAAGTAAAAATACAGTATTTCCTTACCTTGGAAGTGAGGCTAATGTCGTGCACATGCATGAGCTGCTTCAACTGCGTTGGTCTTCAGTTTAACCCACATTACTCTCAGTCTGAGCCCAGAGAGTTAGAGACACACTGAAGTAATCGTTATAAATCTTCAAGTTGTTTACGGTTTGATCGTTGAGTAAACTGACGAACTGTATGCTAACGGCAACAACAGGCTAACGCTGGCTTGTAGTTCAAATATCCAAATTCAGAGGCTGGGACCACAATTACTTTATAAAATTACAGCATCAACAAAATATAAAAAGCAGGCCAGAGTGTATCTCTTCTGCAGGAACAGTCATATGGCTGTCATATTGCCACATTTCCATGCTAAAAACTTAGCATTGCAGTAATATGCATCCTTATTTCCATCATACATCACATTAACTTGTCAGTAAGAATAAAGCCAACTGTGGGTCCCCTTTTATTCCCAGAGCAGATCGGAGCTCCCTCCATTTAAAAAAAAAAAAAAGGAAAAAATAAAATAGCTGCTTGATTCTCCAGTCTTACTCCGGCACTGGTCAGACTCAAGTTTGGTTCTCGTTGTTTCACAAGACAAAACTTTTCTTCTTTGTCTTACTGGAGTCTGAGTTGGGGTTTAAGAAGCACCTGCTCTCCATCTTTTAGCAGCAGTCAGTGTCGTCTCAACCTGTGCATTTTACACATCAGTCAGTTTGTAGAGCATAAGGAGGAAAGAATAGTATTTAGCATTTAAACTTGTGCAATGCACCTTTAAGTAGAGATTTTGGGTGGATGATATCGCAGATGGATGATAGCGGAGGGAGAGTGGAGCAGACATGGACTATGTTTAAAAAAATGGTATGTCAGTTTAAGGCCACAGATATTGAAAACTGGTTCTACTCCGGTTTACAAGCTAGAACTGGAGTAGACCTGTAGCCAGCTGCCTACAGTCTGTCTCCAGCCTCAGGTCCACTGGTTCAGCTAAAAGCCTGCAAGACCACACCGAGGGAACCAGAACTGTAAGAAGCAACCCAGAACAGCACAAGCAGACCCACAACTGATAAGGACCTGCACCGGTTTGATAGAGCCAGGCGTGACAGAGGAGAGGCACTCGTTCCCTGTGTTAGCTCACGGCTAACAGCTAGCTGCGGTAAATAATTAGCCTTTTAAAAATGAGAAGATAGCAACTTACATGGTTCCAGTGGAGTTTTAAATAGGTACCGTTTCTAAGGATGAGGATGGAGGAAAGGATGCAGCTTTGGAAGCAGCTGAAGATCTGATGACAGGAGACGTCCTCATATAACTGAGCCGCAGCTGTCTGTCCATACAGTAGCTGTATGACCCATGTGATGAAGCAACAATGGATTACAAGGATTTTCCAGAGGACATGATCGCAGTTTCATTGTGTTAGAAGTCTCAGCACGCTGGTGCCTGAAGCTCCAGTAAACAGACGCGGACAGGAGAGACGAGCAGACGGTTCCTGCTGCTGCCTACTGTTTCCCGGTGAGTCCGACTCCGATCCGCTTCTTTATCCTCTTCAAAATAAAATTCTATATCTGTAGGAAACCTAAATATACTAACGTTGTACTTACGAGCTTTTAACCATTAACTGTCAACACAATTTGAAGGCTGAGTCGTTACTGTTTGTCTGTAAAACTGGAAAAGGAACTTAAAAAACGCAATGGAGTCACTTCAATCTTAAATGACTGAAAAGACTCTCTGGCGGACGTCGCATCCGGTTTCGGCTCACAGCGCCACAGTCTGGTAAGATGTGCTGAAAGGCAGCAATGTTTTCTAATAACTCATCTATGCAGATGCGCTTGTTTCTGTTACATAGATCATCATGAAGAACGGTTTGGTCGATAAACATGGCAAAAAAGGTCAAAAACGTGTCATCAGCCCTTTAAAGCTACATCATGGCGACTGAAAACACAAGAAAACGCAATTTCATGGAGAATGAAGTGGAGGAGCTTGTTGATGAGGTGGAGGCTCGAAAAAAACATTTTTTTTGGACGTCACAGTGGAATCACAGATAAACAGAAGTGGCAGCACGTTGCTGCAGCAGTAAAACACCAATGGCTCCCACAAAACAAATGACGTTGTGGTCAACAGCTGTGAACGGGGATTAAACAGTTCCGGCGGGTCGGTTGCGTCCATTTCAGCGCATAGATCTAGGAGTTCCCAAACTTTTTGAGCTACGACCCCGACCAGACGTTGTTGTTGGTGACCCCTGCGAAGGCTGAGCTCTTTATTGTGCGATATATCAGATCATCCTGCAGCATCTCTACACGTGAAGCTAAAGAACTGTCAGAATCTTCATCAGTCAGGAGAATCACGTGGTTTTTGGTGGATCATGTACACAACTGTAAGAAAACATGATGAAAAATGACTCAGCTGACCCAGATATTGCCAAATTGTGATTTTCATTATGAGTTAGGCTTTAATTTATTTCTTAGAAAATTAATGCGTTACTATAACAGATTAACCTTCCTGCATTAGCAGGTTTATTTTGAAAACCCTAAAAATTCTGAATTTATTTGTTTTACACAATTACAATGGTCTGACAATCCTCTGAAATTATCTAGGAACCCCCAGTTCAGGAAAGGTTGCTTTGGGGACTCTATCGGTATATCAGTCAGTAATAGGCCCAGGAAAATAGTCTTGTGGATTGTACGGCTCAATCCAGGAACAGATGGGGGTTTACGAGGGTCAGGAGTCTGATATGATGGTTAAATGCATGAACGTGGCTTAAGTTCATCATCTCACCAGCGGCGCCGCCAGTTTCTCCGTCTCCAAAGTGTTTGTGCACAAGATTCAGAGTTTGCGTACAGGTGCACACATTCTCCCGTCAGGTTTGATCTAATAAATCAGAATCTTTGTGTGGAAAATCACTTACGCACTTTCAGGCCCTATTTTGTGCGTAAGCAAGCTTAATAAATGAGCCTCCTGGTCCTCAAGGACCACAATCCCGCAGGGTTTTAGATGTCTCCCTGATCCAACACACCTTATTCAACTTAAATGTCTCTCCTCGACAGCTTATTAAAGGATAAGTTTCTTTTTTTTTTAACCTGGACCTTATTTCTAGGAGTATATACGTGCATTTACTCACCGGTCAAGTTTCTGCATCACTTTGAGTCCTTCGGAAGATATACTCTATATGACATTATGCTGCAGATAATGTCATATGGAGTGACTGCCCCGTCTCTGCCATTTTACCGAACCTACACCGAAGGGCGACTCCACGTAATATCTTCCGAAGGACTCAAAGTGATGCAGAAACTTTACCGGTGAGTAAATGCACGTATATACTCCTAGAAATAAGGTCCAGGTTGGAAAAAAAAAACAAACAAACTTATCCTTCAAGTTCTGCCCAAACAGTCTGATTCAGGTGCTACAAAAGGAAACATCAAAAACCTGCAGGACAGTGGTCCCTGTGGACAGACTTTAGACTCCCCTGGTCTACATGGAAAACTGAGCTTTGGTGGTTACTTAGCCTGCGTGGGCACACTTGTGCGTTGTGGTGATTCCGACTCCCAGTCTGATGTTTTGTCCCTTGAGACATAGGTAGACTAGTAAAATATGTCCAAGGCAGAGACACAAGAAAACTGTAGCAAAATGTCCCAACCAGTTTTTTTCTAAACCAGAACTTTTATACTAAAGTAAAAAGCTTGAGTTCATACTTCAACTTCTGTAAAAGTCTTTTTAAATCCTAGTATATATACTTCTACTTAAGTTAGAAATATGAATATTCCTGAAGGAATAAGAATATGAATAATTTTGACACCTCTGTTCTAAGGTTCAAGGAGTCTTTATTATCCACGTAGGGCAGTTTGTTGTACAGCTTGCCATGATGAAGCAGTTAACAGTCACGCGGTCAACAAGACACAACAGAGAGAAAGAAGAGGAAAAAATGTTAGTCACTTGTTCAGGAGCGCAGTAGCTGCAGGGGCAAATGAATGCTTCACCCTGTAGTTCTGTATTTGGCAGGATGTACTGCCTTGACGAGAACAGCAGGAATTGGGGAGTGTTATTTTTTTCTTTCTTTTTGTGTGTCTTGAATCAGTCTAGGGTGTGACTGTGGGTCAGGAGGAAGATCAGTTGGCAAACTGCCAATTAAATGGTAAGTAGTTCAATTCCTTGTGTCTGCACAAACTTCATGTGGCCTCTGGTGGATTGTACAGTGTGTGTAAATGCATCTGATAGAGTTAATTGTTGATGTGTGGGTGAATAAAGCTCAGAGTGTAAAAGCACTTTGAGTGATTCACTAATAACACTAATCACAAAAAGTTAGGGATATTCAACTTTCAGTCATAATTTAAGGAAAATGTCAAATGTTCACACCTAACTGATATTATATCATGAATGTTGGACATTTAACTAGAATAATTCCTCCATCTCAAACAACTTATTGAAAGAAAAGCTAACAACAATGGTGGCTAAACCAAATATCCCTATAAATCCAGTGATCAGGGTGAGTCACTATATCTGTGCGAATGAAAAGGGCAATAACACTGTTGATCTTCATGAAATGCGTTTAATAAAAATTGCTCAGTGTGCTCCCCTGCTCTGATTGTTTTGTCAAAATTAAAGCAGAACTCAGTAACTTCACCTCGGGGCTCCCCCTAGTGGCGTCCTTTCACTGTCGTGTTCAACCCCCCTTACACCCCCACAGCACACAGACGGCTTCTCTACCTGTCTTTCCTCTATTTTGATCCCTGGATATATTTCTAAGCTTTTACTAGCTTGTTGATGCTACTTTGCTGCGTTGGTAGCAGCACCTCGTCTCCCTCTGCTCAAAGCAAAGACCTGTCTCTTCTGAAACGGGACGTTTTACCCGCGATTTGCGGGTAAATATGCCGTGGATTATATTTTTCACTGGTGTTGGCGAGTAGCAGGTAAGAATACGAACTTTTATTTACTTTTTGCGGACGTGACAAGTGATTATTGAGCCTGAAGCAGTGATGCTTTACCCGGCGCCCAGGCAGCGCAGCTACGTGAATCACTCTGGTCCAGCAAAGAGTTGGTTATGAGAGCCAGGAGCCGTGTTTAGGTGGTGTGAAGCTAAAGAAATGTTTTCTTCGAATTAGCGCTGGTAGTCTGGTTCAAATCAGAGCTGGAAGCAGCTCGGTAGATAGCGGACCTGAGTACTGTACAGCGGTTTCTGTTGTCGCAAGTTCTGCTCGGGTCGACGCAGGCAAAGTTGTTTTTAGCTGCTCGCAGGCCAGAGCCCCCGGCGGGAGGCGGGGGGGAAACATTGAATCGCTCCGTAAACACTTTGTTTAGCCCCACGGGGATTCCGAAAAGCATTTATTGAGGTAAAAAAGTTACTGAGTTTCCCCTTTAAGTTTAAAAGTTTAATTTTGTACGATTACAGTCAAGTAACATATATTTATGCAGCTCTTGGACAAACTTGAAAAAGGACAAACTGGTTAAAGGACACTGTTTTGTTTTCAAATCTCTTTCTTTACTATTTTCAGATAAAGATTTCTTCATAAGATGGCATCTATGTGAAAAAGCAGCACCCCAGAAAGAGGAGGAGGAGGGGCTTACAACGACTTGCTATATTTCCCAACAAACCTGCTTCCTCAGTTCAGTTAAACTTTATTTGTGTTGAACAATTCATGACAAAGTAACCTCAGGACACTTTTAAAGATGCAGTCCAATTCAGTTATAACCCAGTTCACTGTAATCCAGTCATTCAGTTAAATCAATCTGCATTTAGTTTCAGAAAGAGTTAGAGATCTGTCCAGGAACTGAAGGCTATATAACAAGCAGGTAAATTTGATGGGAGTTACCCCCCCCCCCCCCCCCCCCCCTTCTGTTTTTATTCATTTATCTATTTCTACAAATCGTACCCAAGATGAGGCACATCCTAGACAAGACAAACGATCAGAAATATAGGCTTCAACCGTTTCGAGGAAATTATGGACGCTTCCCACTCAGGACACTTGGATTACATGGAACGAGCAGTATGGAGGAATATTGACAAGTTTTTGTGGACTTTTATGGATCTTTTGGGATGGAACCCTGGCAAACTCTATTATATGAAAGTTGGGGGAAAACGAGAAGTCGTCCTGATCTCCGGCTGCATTTGACATATTAAAAAAAAGTGGTCCAGAGTCTTGATCACCATGAGGGTAAGTGGAAAATAAAGTTAAATCATTCTGTGGGTGTACTATTCCTTTAAAGTGGAAATGAAACAGTCATCCAACCTAACTTTATTTACTAGACTGAGTCCTGGTCTTATCAATAATTATATACCAAATATGAAAAATAGAAGTATATAAAAGAAAAAAAAATGTTTCATGTTTTTAGGACAAGAGTGCCACTATGTTGCAGTACTCTAAGCTCTGATGTCCCCGGGTTGGTTTGTGCTCTGACTCCACATTAAATCAGTAGGAATAAGCAGCTACGCTGCGCTATGATTATTATTATTATTTATTTTTTTTTTTTTTTTTACTTGTATGATCCCCGAGGGGAAATTAAGGCTCTGCATTTCACCCATCTCTGAAGTATCAGAGAGCAGTACTTAAAGCGCCCAGGGAGCAGTTGGTGGGGGTTAAGGACCTTGCTCAGAGGTCCACAGTGTTTTTTTTTTACCTGTGTGTCATGACGCACAGGCAAAAACGTAGTCTTGAACCCAGGTCCTCTGCACCAAGGCCTGCGACGCTACCACTAAGCTACCCCCCCCCCAATTAACAAGGTGTAACACATTTTATAAGATTAATACTGTATCAGGGAGCCTGACTCCAGATCACGAAGTGAAAATTTTCTAGAGAAAATTAGGAAAATGATCAGTAGACGTGGAATCTGGTAGCTAGAGGTCTGCAGACTAAAGCTTGAAGCTGCTCTGAGTGTTTTAATATCACCGCCTATAAGCTGAGATCCACTCACCGGCAGGTCTGCAGCATCAGTCCGTACCAACATCAGTACGTAGCTCTCCGCCTCTGTTCCTCTTTGAGCCGCTTATTAAACACACGTCAAACGGCAACACTCATAAATTCTCCCCACAGCCTGATGATGAGCAGAAGAGCTCTGGAGCAGGTTGATCTGAAATGACATCATAAAAACTTTCTTACCAGGACTCCCAGTTTTCCAAGGTGGGTCCTGTTCTACCAAACACCGCTGCTTTCCCTCTTCATCCTGCAGCCTGGATGCTTTACATCTTTCCCATCGCATCACTGTCTCGCTATAGTCTTTATTTCATTTTACATTAAACCACCAGTTACTACCATTAGCTTAGTTAGCCTACCTTCTACCAGACGCTCCAGCATCTCCACTCAGGTCTCCTTCAGGGACAGCACTGCCTCCAAAACACCTCTTGGTACAAAAATCCATATGTTTAATCCAAATTGTTATACAAAATCCTCCATGCAAGACCTGGTCCATGTGGACTTCCTGACAGCAGACAGCCTCCAGCTTCGCTGGACAGCAGCCACTCCAACAGGTGCTGCCAACCCGCCCCTCCCAACACCAGCACCGGCTTCACGTCTTCCCCCCTCAGTCACATGGTGTAATGACTACAAAGCACCGGCAACAGGATCTGGATGCTGGACTGGCCTTCCAGCTTCCATTACTGTATATTAATCTTCTAAAACGTGTTCCAGCTTGTTAATCATAGTGCAGCGTAGCTGCTGATTCCTGTTGATTTAATGCAGAGTCAGAGCACTAACCAACCCGGTGACGTCAGAGCTTAGAGTACTGCAACATGGGGGCGCTCTTGTCCTAAAAACATAAAACTTCGCTACGTTTTTCTTTTATATGCTTATATTTTTCATGTTTAGTATATAATTATTGATAAGACCAGGACCAAGTCTAGTAAATAAAGTTAGGTTGGATGACTGTTTCATTTCCACTTTGATGTTACATGCAGTACCACCCCTTGACAGATGAGGGCGCACACACCATTGAGAGGTGACTTTGGGTATGTGAGGAAGAGTGGGATATAAGAGAAGAGAGAAGAAGAGAAGAAATGAAAATGGCTGAAGTCGCCATCATGAATCAGCTTTGTGTATTTATGAAAATCCTCAATCCTAAAATGTCAGACATCACATCAAATCCCTGCTCTCTTCCTCCCACCAAATTGAGTTGCTGTAGCGTAGCTGCCGTAGCGTGACATCATTACCAAGCGCAGGCCCCCACGCCGATCTGGTAATCTGAGCACATCTGGTACCTACACCGGCAGCGTTTAGAGTTCTAAGCCAGCTTGTCATCAAGTAGATATAAAGTTATTCATGTAACAACTCAGACAATGAAAATGAAAAAATGACCTCCCTGTTCAACAAAAAGTCCCAAATCCTGCTGGAGCAGCAGTGAATGGATGACTCGATGTTTCCTGGGCTTTGACGCCTGCGTTGCTCACATTTCCTCTGCAGACTTCCTTGTTGCAGAACGTTTATCATAAATAAGAAAATGAATAAATAAATATGTAATGAATGAATAAATTTATAACGGGATGGGGCGGGGACAAGGAGCATGCGGAGCACAGGGAGTCAGAGGGGACTGTCAACTGGAGTGAGGGGATTGGATGAAGAAGACTTTTCAAATGCAAGTGTGTATGACAAGAATGGCAGGAAAGGTTGGGAGAAACAGAGCAGTATAACTTTACCTTGTGCAGGTTTTCTTTTTCCTCTACAAAACAAAACTGTGGTCAGTTTAAATAGATAACTGATATTTGTGTCGATGGCAGTTGTACAAAATGGGGCTAATAAATATTCTACTAAACAGACAGTTTCATAGCAAGACTACATAATCCAAGACTAAATAAACATGTTACTTTAACCACTTTAAATTAATCAAAACAAAAAGCAATGAGGTAGATCAAAAATGTAATTAAAACTAAAGCTGATTTACAATGATTAGACTGACTCACTGACAGTTGCTGTATTAGTTGAGACATTTTGATAATCATGGTTGTATGATGCATGATTATCCAAACATTTTAGAATCAAAGGTTGAATATGGAACACGGACAGAACAGCAACATCACGTGTGTCTAGGTTGTAGTTGCAACGGCAGAAAAACAACTCCAGCCGCTGGGATGCCAGACTCGCTGCCGATACGCAATTGAGCAACAGTCTGCAGCATGTCCAACAAGTAACGCAGAGGAGTTTATAACTGACAGCTAACGTTAGCCATGTTAGCAAACAAGCTAGCTTACCGATCCAGGAGGAAAGTCGCCATTTCCGTGTTTTGACGCCGTGGAAAACGTTTATGTGGGTCCATTTAGTGAAGTCTTCACCTAAATTTACTCCAGGTTTTGCTCTTCTCAGGTCACTCCTCCTCAGTAACAGATAACATCTCCAGGGCTCTGAAGCAGCTGCTTCATTGTCGTCTCCACGATTTTCCCCTGTACCAGCCCACCTGTGCCCAAAATATTGTTGCCACACAGAGATCGTATTTGGCAACCCGCAATGGTGACATGTATTGGTTTATAAACGTAAATAAAATGCCATTATCAAACCTGTAAAAATTTATTTTATAATTATTTTTAGGCTAAATATAATTTTTTTCTTGGAAATGTACTTTCATTCTGTACCCCCCCCCAAACGACCTGTGGAGGTATTATTTTTTTAAAAAATATATAGCTTTTAATAAAAATGTTCCATATTCAACATTTAGGGGTTCATTTATACCTGAATAGTTAGGTTACATTTGAAATGTGAGTTTTGTTTTTCCTTTAAAAGACTCCATTCAACCAAAGTAGCTGCCCTGGAAGACAGTCACACACAGCTATTTTTTTTTTTTTTTAGTGGGGGCGGGTGGATTACGGGATGTATAGTAAGTAGTTTTGTTGAGGAAGAAGACTTTAATAAACTGACAGATCAAACAGATCAGAGATCAGTTTCATTGATCACTAGGAAATGTAGCAATGTGACTTGGAATGAAGTAAGTTCAATGTTTAAAAAAATAGCTTTGATGTAGTTTAGCTACTTTTGTTATTTTATTGTAGGTTAGCTTGCTACATTTCTCTGGTGTGTAGCTTCAGTGTAGTGAAGCTTCATTTAATGTAGAATAACTTGTAGCTTAGCTCACTACATTTTCTAAGTAGCTTGCCCTGCACTGCTTACAGCGTGCACATATCTGACCTTAACATCCATGAAGTCCGCACTGAATTGGCTATTTGGAGGTAAAACCACTGGAGCAAGCAACAGCAATAAAAATCAAGATGAAACCTTTTTCCCGGAGCAAAGACAACCGGGCAAACCCACATGGAGCAACGACCCGTCGCCAAGCAGACAGCGACAGCAGCGACAAGGCACAAATCCACTCGACAAATACGGAAAATGGACAAAATGCGCCCCCTGTCAGAGCATATACCATTGGGCTAAAGATTGTCCTCATCGGAGGAATGAAGTAAAGTTGACAGAGTGTAACATTACACTATTTACTAAAGCAGCTATGACGGACTCTGAGATTTTCTTAGCTGAATCACTGGGTTCTGCCATCATTGTCACACCCTGCACATGTACTGTTTGTGATGAGAAGTGGCTAGAGTTACATAAAAGATTTGAGGAAAAAGCCAAGCCCACAAAGTCCTGACAACAGAGTCTTCAAACTGCGGGACTTTCAGATTTGGAGATGGCCAAGTAGTATATTCCAACAGAAAACTGAAACTTCCTGCCAAAACTGGTAAAACAAAGTGCCACACTGAGAGAGAAGTTGTAGCTGCTGATATTTCTTGCTGTTGAGCAAAACATCACTAAAGAAAGCAGGAACTGTTTTAGACATGGAGAATGACAGAGTTGTCATGTGCCTCTTGTGCTCACAAGTTCAGGTCACTATTGTGTGGACATTAGAGATGAGAAAGCAGAAGTTGGTTGCAATGAAAGTGAAGTCGTGGGGTCACAGCAGCGATGTCTACAAAAGAAAAGAGCAAAGTTCTTCTGAAACTTAATAGTTTGGCCACGCCTCTGCTGACGGGCTACAGAGGCTCATCCAGAGCTCTGGAAATAATGACAAAGACTGTCCAGTCATTCTGCAAGAGATCATCTGTGACTGTGAGACATGTCAGATGGTATTGATTCTTGGCCACGCTGTATTCTGAGCTCACTGCTGGTAAACAATCCTAAACCTAAACAAGCTGCCCCTTATCTGTGTCACTGATAACCACTCCCTGTTTGATGCTCTTAAATCTACAAAACAGGTCACAGAAAAAAGAAATGAGCAGTATCAAAGAACTTATACAGACTGAGAAACTCAAAGAGGTGTGTTGGTCAGATGCAAAGTCCCAACTCACTGACTGACAGACTAAAAATAGGTGCCTCACCCCTTGCACTTCTTAAAGCACTAGATGAGGGGATATCGGTGGCAATGAAGTTATTTGCACTAACTTGTACTGTATATAGTAAATGTTTGCCGTTTTTCTTTTGTTATGAATTTTCTGTTAACATAAGCACACTTGAGAAACGACTTTTTTTTTATTTCATGCCACAAATAACGGAAAGACAATAAAAAAATATATATATACATGTATACAAAGAAAGAGTTAGAAAGTAGGGCAACATGGGGAGGACATAACATAGAGTAGTATATGGACAAAGACGGTAACATAGAATAAAAACAGATGTAGTGGGATACTCGATATGTATCATGAGGCAAAACAACAGAGATGTGTGTTGTGTGCATGTTGTGAGATGTGAGGGAAACCTCACTGTAAGTCCAAATGAAGACATGGGTAGATATAATCTTCGCAAATAACGGCACAATCATAGTCACCATGATATTAATCAATACTAATATGCAAAAAAAAAAAAAAAAAGAGGAAAAAGTAATTTCTATATATAATGGTAATAATAATCCGTAGTAGTAATGCTGGTAGTGACAATTAAAAAAAAAAAAAAAATAGTTGCTATAAACAAGAAATGTAATGGATATAACAGACTCAAAAGGTTACTGTATCACAAAATATCACCACAATCTTAGCTGACTTATAATAGTAATATTTCGAGTCGGTGCAGGTGTGCGGGGGGAGTGCATGTGGGTGTTAAAGGGGAGGGAGGGAGTGTGGGTTCCAGTATTTTCGCCCCTTCCCAAATATACTCTAACAGTTGGTTCCCAGATGGATATGCGGAGCAAATCCATCACCACGACTCGGGTTTTCTCGTTCCCAAATGTTAATTATGTGTCAGCAAGATTTAATAAAACATGACCAGGGATAACATCGTATGACTGCACCTCCGTATCAACAGCTGCATCACCACATCAGTCAACTGGTGCCGGATAAAAGTGGAATACAAGATCAAGAAATGACATCCACACTACGGAAGTTGATCCCGAGGGGTTTTTAATTTGTGTTACGTTTTCTGTATCTGTTCTGGAAGTATCCCTGCTGATGTGATCAGAGGCTCCATACATACATTATCCAAGCGTGTTAATTAAGAAATGAAAAGGTTACATATGCAATCCTCCCAGCAGATATCTGGAGACTGTCAGCAGCAAACACACCAAACCAGGAAATCTCTGAGTCTTGTGACTACTGGGGTGCTTTTATACTCTCTCTCTCTGCCCTGATAAGGCAGCTGCTTTGTGGAGCTGAAACAAAGCGCCCATACACACTTTTGCGAAAAACTTTAGTAGTCTGACCACTTTGTTTCCTTCTCTAGCATGTAGAAACAGATAACGGGAAACTCGAAGCGACTCCCTAACACCAACTCCCCTTGACTAGATAATGATGCCAACTTCTCCACCTGCAATGGAATAAAGGGTTATTGTTGCACTATGAGGTTATTATAAGTCAACTTCAGATGTCAGCGTATTTACATCCTCACAATTCCCCCTTTTTGATCTCTGTTAAAAGATCACAAATGGTCTTCAGTATCGGTATCAGCCATAGGTTGATCAACACCACTGTGTCCTTAGTGGTCATTGCCATGACCTGCTCAACATTAAATAATGTGTAAGTGGTCTGTAAAACTAAAGCAGGGGGAGGGGATGCAGGAAAGGTACGATTCTCTTTTAAAATAGCTTTTACCAGAACATGCGGATCGGAACCGTAAACATCCACACCGAGAACCAGATAAAGCATCTGTGAGCTGGAGAGCGAGTCTGTAAAGCAGCCACCTGTAAGCGGGGAAACAGTTAGCAGGAGGGGGGTAACTCCAGGAGGAGTGACCACAGGGGACAATATCACACAGGTCAAACTGATTAGTGGTAGGGAAGCCTACATAGTAATCTAATCCTAACCCACCATCATTGTGGACACAACCTGGCGAGAGGAAACCTTTACTGTTGGGAGGGATACAAAATCTACCAGCTAAAGAAGAAGCCACACAATCACACACGACAGCATCTATTACAGTCCCGTACATTTTCCTGACCTCCGGTGCCATCCAGCCGTACTGCACAGGCAGGGTCCTGTACAGGAGCCTGTGACCTTCTTATGTGGGGAGGAACTCACCAACCAGGAAGTGAGTTCAGGTTTATATAAATGACTGAAGCAAAAAATCGGTATACTTCAAAGTCAATATGAGCAAAAAAGGGAGGATTGGTGAAGGATAGGAAAGAGAAGAGGATAGCGCTTTTAAGAAACGACTTGCTTCTGGTCTTCAGGTGTGGGAGAGACGACCCCACCCTTCCGCTTACAGGGATTATTCTGCCCTCTGTGTGATTGGAAGTTACACCAGACGACAACGCGTCGCTCCCTCGTTGTTTTCCGGAGATTGCAGTCCTGGATTTCCTTCAGGGTACCCCGTGGTGGTTCTGAGGGTGTACACTGTGACCAGTGGTACCATGTGTCATCTTTACCCTTTGTGGGAGGTCCTCTCAACCACCTGGTGGGTGCCAATGTTTATAGTTATGTGTGCTGTGTTTTGTGCTTGGGTGTGTAAGGGCCTGTTCTTGCGTTTGTTTTTATTGTCTTGAAAAGCACTTTGGGTTGCCTTTGGCATGAAAAGTGCTTTATAAATAAAATTTGAATTGAATTGAATTGAATATGTGTGGTGACTGCATCTGTAAACAGTCATCTCTGCTCTGTCTTGGGGCAAATTCTCTCATCATGTTTTCCCTCACTCATTTCACAAACACACACACTGGTTCACACCCCCGCTTTGGGAGGGAATCATGGTTTTCAGGGGCAGGACATTCTTTCTTTTCTCTGCTCTGTGCTGACAAATAAACAGTTTGGCTGCTAAACTCAAACTATGTATGTAACCGTTAAAACTGCACTCTAAGCTAAACAGGTCATTCACACATTCCACTTTAAGAACAAGGCATAATTTCTGCTGATTAATTGCTGTTTCTACACTTTTTAATGAAAAGCTTAAACATATAAAACTCAAATCAAATGTGATGTCAGATACATTGTTCCTATGAAAAATTAGAGAGGCATTACAGAAATCACACCACACAGTGAAACTGGAAAGTCGATAGATTCTTTTGTTAGTTTTCCTTGTGTTTTCTGAAGCTGGGATTGTACTTTCCAAGCTGACTTTGAATGTAGCATGAAGCGGTGCATCTTTACAGTAGTTTTACTCAGTTGGCCCTGGTGGAGATGGAGATTTTTGTAAGAAGAAAATAAGTAATTATTCCTTCTGATAGTAAGAAGGAATAAGCTAATTAATAAATCAAAACTGAGGCATATGATTGGAAAGAAGTAGTTTTATGTATATTTAGGGTCTTAAGCCTTTTTTTTTTTTTTCCCTTTTTTTCTTTTTTGTCCCAGCCCCCCCTATTTCCCCGCTTCCCCCCCCCCCGCCTTTTTCTCTTCCAAAAACCCCAGAAAAAAAAGAAGGAAATCAAACTTCTTTTCCGTACTCTCGTCAAATGATCTTTTCTCCATGGGGGCCCCTAGCTCTAGTTCTAGGATCAAGGCAATAAAACTAAAAGTTAAAGGAGTCAAATCAACCAGAAAGATGTGTAGATGATATAATTAATCAGGCTAGAAAGAGCTCTAATTTTTTATTATTATTATTTTAAGAAGACTGGTTGTTATAGAGGGAAAAAAGGAGGTTTTCAAAGTTACATAAGTGAATCTAATATGCTAAACATACCAAGGGCAATGTTTTTGTGCTGCTTAGCAGTAGCTTTACAATTGAGATGGTTGAATACTTTTGTCTTTAAACAACAATTATTGGAAATTAATTAATATTAGAGAGAGAGTTACAATCTTTCTTAATTAGCTATTTAATTTGGATGTAAATATGGGTATGATGTTTCTATACCATTGCAAATTTCTGTAGACTCAATCTGAATTGAACGATTAATATTACTAGGGCCTACATTAGGCTGAATAAGGACGTAAGAATTCCTGGTGAGATCTGTGTTATATATATATGTATATTTTTTTTCCCTTCAATTTAGATTTTGTTTGTTCTTCTCTCAGTGTGACTTCTCCCACTAAAAGAAAAGATGAGCAAACAAATTACTACGTTTAAACAAAAGGTTTACCGATGACTCTGAACTGAGTAGATGGTGAAGAGAAAATTCATAAATAGGTTTATAGATCTGCACCTTATTCATAGGATAAGATGGTTGGCTGTACTTCTGACAAAGGTCAGTATTTATGTTATTGCTTAGAAATCATTTCAGAAAAAGCACAGTGAGATCAGAGTAGTTCATGCTACACAGGCTGTGTTTCACATGATATCACAATGAGGCTTTTTAGGTCCAACTTCTGAAATTGCAGCTATCTGAAGCCGGACATGAAGTAAATCAGACTAAGGGAAGTGAGAAGTAGCAGATGTCACAGCACCAAGTTTCTGCTGCCAACCCCACCCCTCCTGAGATGGGAGGGGCGACACAGGCAGGCTCCCATGGGAGGTGGTTCAGGTAGGGGAGGTGCATGGCAACAGGGGGGGACGACAGGCGGACATCCCGGTACTGATGTATGCTATACTTGTGGAGGCCGTGTCAGTGGGCTAGAGATTGCCCCAGTGGTCAGCCTAAGAAAGGCAGAAGAACCACACGTGGTGGTCCAAGGGGATGTGGTGGCCCCCCTCAAGAGGATACATACACTCCAAACCCTTAAATTGCACCCCACCATGCACAACCACCCAGCGGTCAGTACCCAATGCATTTTCATGGGTATCTGGATTATCAGCAGTGACACAGGAAACAACAGAGCATGAGGGAAAGGCAGACCCCGTGTTATCTGTTACTGTGATGGACAAAGCTCCCCGTGTGTGTGTGTGTGTGTGTGTGTGTGTGTGTGTGTGTGTGTGTGTGGGGGGGGGTGGCACACAAAGACTGACACGTTCTTTGGTGGTTTCTCAAGATGTGAATCTGCTTGGTCGTGATTTGCTGGTGAAACTTGGAGCTTCTATTCTCTGCAGCCCTGATGGACTGGTGACCTCGCCAAATGGGTGTGTTCTGCCATGCAATAGTGATGCGGACTTTGGACTTTGTACGATGCATGAAGGTGATGTTTTCTTTAAGGTATTTCATTTTGTGGAAGGTTCACTATTTTGTTTTTTGTGGGAGGAAAACTGGGTAAATTAACTTGGAGTAAAAACAGAGGGGACCAAATGAAGGGTAAACATTGGGAAAAATATTTTCATGGCATAAAAGTAACATTGAAATTAGTGAGGTGACATATATCTGAGGATTATCAGGAATGAGTATTGAGAGGCAAAGTTTAATTGATGAAACTCTGTTGCAAAACTAGCTGCCATAACTCTACAATAACACAAATTATGTTCAATCATTATTGTTTATGTTTCAGAGTTGGGGTTCCTAGTTTTTTAGGGTATCAAAAATGGTTCAGAATTTCATTGATCAATGTATTTATAAGCAAGGGGTCATTCCACATGTGAAAAGAGAAACAATAAAAAAACTATACACTAAAACACTAAAATAGTACTAAAATAGGATAAAATAGTGGATAAAAAGTGGTATATATATTTTTGGGCTATCATTTAAAGGATGAACATTTTCTTTTATTTTCAGTAGCTATCCGGTGAAGGAGAGAGACAGAACAGGTCAAGTGCAGGAGCAGGAGTGAATCTGAATAAAGAATGAACAGACCTTTAAAATAAAAGCTGGCCAAAGTGTGCACAGACTCTCAGCTCTCATGTCTATCAGGTCATCTGTAAATAGGACTGTTCTCTCCCCATTTGAGATATACAGGAAGAAGAATGGAGGCACCAACGGCTGTGGGTCTAAGGGGGACGCCCCTGGATCTATCAGACCTCATTTTACAATAAACTGATTGCTTTAGGAGCCTCTCTCACTCCACAGGTCTCTGAGACCCGAGAGCAGCGCCAGAGGACAGAAAACACAGGAAAGAGGGTGAATCCCTCTGAGTGGGTCTGGCTGAAACTCACATAATACAAGAAACAGAGTAAGGATGGATAACAATGAGATTGTTTCAGTTTACTTAGTATTTGCTTTAATTTATCATTGTGTGTATTATTGCTTTGAGCTGAGTTTCAGAACAATAGGAAGGTTTTTAAACTCACTACACTCACTCGCTACTACAAGAGTAAAACGTGACAGATAAACGATCTGAAACTAAGAAGGTTTAGCTTGCTATTCTTATCATTCACTATATTTTACGTAGTTTAAAAGTAATGAAGGAAAGAACCAAAGTAACGTTAATTATGGGTTGTGGATGTATGTGTTAATTGGTCATTTTCAGGATTACTATTGTGGCTATTTTGTCTTTTGGTACAAAAGTACCAAAAACTTACCGCTCCTCTTACTTCGTCAACACCACATAGAGGTAAAAGGCAGGTGTTTAAAAAAAAACAGAAAGAAAAATATGGTGGATTACAGGCCAGCTATTGACTTTCCAGTGTCACTGTGTGGTGTGATTTCTTTAATGCCTCTTTAATTTTTCATAGGAACAAGGTAATTATCATCCACTGCTTACTGATGAGGAGCAGCAGCAGCTCTGAAACACATGTTTATATCTCCATCCTCCTCAGAGTGGAGTCTCGCGGTACAAGATTTTATGAGAATTACGGGGTATACCATTCAATGGAAACACCAACAAATCACAATTGTACTTTTTTGAAATTGAAGAAATGTCACTTTTATTTTTCGAAAAAGTGTAATGGAAACCCAGCTATTGTTGCCTCTAACGAAGCAGAGACAAAGCAATGACAAAGCAGAGACGCAGCAGAGACGAAGCAACGATGAAGCAGCAACAAAGCCAAGACGAAACAGCGAAGAAGCAACAATGATGCAGAAACGAAACAGAGACAAAGCAGCGATGAAGCAGGGGAGATGAAGCAGAGACAAAGCAGACATGAAACAGAGACGAAGTAGCGACAAAACAGAGACGAAGCAATGACAAAGCAGAGACGAAACAGAGACGAAGCAGCAACGAAGCAGAGATGAAATAGAGACGAAGCAGAGACAAAGCAGACATGAAACAGAGACGAAGTAGCGACAAAACAGAGACGAAGCAATGACAAAGCAGAGACGAAACAGAGACGAAGCAACAACAAAGCAGAGATGAAGCAGAGACGAAGCAGCAATGAAGCAACGATGAAGGAGGGACGAAGCAGAGATGAAGGAGCGACAAAGCAGAGACGAAGCAACGGCGAAGCAGCAATGAAGCAGAGATGAAGTAGAGATAAAGAAGTTTGCGTTCAGCCAGAATGCAGAGAGAAGTAGAGGAAGAAAAAATCACTTTCCGGGAAAAACTCAAGCTTTCCCAGGACATTTGACTCTTTTTCTCATTTTCCATACGTTTGCCATGACTGAAAAAACCATCAATCATTTTCCAGGTTTTCCAGGACACATGGGACGACAGTCTGGACAGGCCCTGCGACAGACTGGCGACCTGTCCAGGGTGTACCCCGCCTCTCGCCTAGTAGCTGGGATAGGCTCCAGCAACCCCCGTGACCCTGAACTGGATAAGCGGTACAGAAAATGACTGACTGATTAACTGATGACGTGGGAACCCTGATGTATTGACCGTAGGGCTTAACGATTTATCGTTTTCTGATGAAATCGTGATTTTACACCATGTGATCGCCAAAGCTGCAGTTTCCAGTGCTCCCGACTGACCCAGGATCTGCTCTGTCAATTATTTTACACACACATGCTACATGCTGTTGTCCTAGCAGCCAGTCAAGCTCACCAATAAGAAGCAGTAAGCTACTCATGGACAGGTCAGCTAACCAACCAGTATCAGGACTGGGATGCTGCGCCTCACACAGTGTAATCTTTACACGTTTGGAAATGGCAGCGGAACCTCATCCAGTTTCTAACTTTCAGTTCCATTGTTTGTTGATTCACTCCATGCAAGGAAGGAATTTTATGTCTAATAAAATATAATCTTGAGCTGTTTGCGTCATCAGTTTTCTAGAATAACACAGCTGGGAAGTCGCTGGATGCAAACAGCTGACAGGTGCCCCAGAGAAAAATCCCCGTCCGATCTGTAAAATCACATCAAATTATTTCAGGGGGAATAAAAGCTCCAGAGAATTCCAGTTTTCACTGGAGGGGGAGGGAGGGGGGTTAATACATTAAAGGGTGTGATATTGGCTTGTGATTGTTGATGCAACTAAAGCTTAAATAAAAAGTTAATGAGAAAAAAAAAGAAGCCCAGAAGCAGGAGGAAAGTTGTCTGCTTGTCACACCTGCAGACCTGATCAAAACAATCAGGGGGAAAGCACCCGATCATCATTTATGATAATGTGTGAGAGTTTTCTTCATCTCAAGTTCAGGTGGCAGTGAGATAAATATTGAATCAAATGTAAAACATGTTATCCCATTCCGCATCTGTGTTGATGAAAGAGCAGCTGAGGTTGTTTTAAATCTAAGAAATTTCTGAAGATTTGACTGGACTCAACCATTCAAACCCTGATAGACACAGCGGGGTTAGGATGTCTTGCCCAAGGACTCTTTGACATGCAGTCTGGGGAAGCCTTAAGCTATTCTGTTTGACAGACGACTGCTCTTCCACCTGAGCTAGCTCCCGACCCTGTTTTATCTCAGCATGCATCCGGACTCTGCAAATTGCTGTTCATCATTGTCGTGTTGAAAAAAACTTGAATAACCACAAAAAAGATGGGAGCTTGAACGCTGCATGCTGCTCTGAAGTCTCAACTCACTTTTCTGCATTAATGAAGTCGTTCAGCCTCACTGATGACGTGGCACTTTGCTTTTTGGGCTTGTTGCCAACAACTTTACCCTTTGGACATTGAATCACCCACATTGATGTCATCTGCTTGAAATAAGTGTGTAACATCCCAGTTTTGTCTTATTAGAACTAGGGATGGGCATATTAATACCCTGGATTTGATACTTCAATACCAACCAGACAAAATATCAGATTCAGTACTTTTTAAGTATTGAGATACCACTGTACAGATACAAAACATGCAGTTTGTTTTCACTTCTGAGAGTTTTAGTGCAGAAGCAGGCAGATTCTAGCTTCTGTGTTACGTGATGCTGATTGCCTGTCAGACACAATGCTGCTGCTGCTACTGTTAGTGGTGATGATGATGTTTTGTTATTTTTCAGTGGTTTAACGCAGGTTATTGCACATTATGTTTTGGTAAATTAATTTTATTGTATTAATATTACTATTACATTTATATTTGAACATTTTCACTGAATGAATTTGAATAATCTTAACCTGTACTTAAGTTATTTGGCAATTGAAAAAAGTTTTTAAATCTTTTTCTTAATTTACTCATCAATATAATTTATTATTGTTTTAAAAGCATTTATTTCCAGTACTTCTGTTCTCAAGTTTTACTTATATTTAAAATCGCACTTGCATCCAGAATATTAATGCAAACTGTACAATCTGGATTTTCTTTTAAGGGACAAAAAGTATTGATATCCGTATTGATATAGATGACAGATGAAAAAGTACCATAAACTGCTGGTATCATATCGACAGGAAAAAAATTTATTTCACCCATCCCTAATTAGAACCAATTTGCTTCTCTCCTAACCTTTGTTTTTGTTTTATTTCTCTCAAAATTGAACAGATGAGAAAGATTTAACAAGACAAATTGTGAAAACTCTTGAGTAAAAGCTCATTTAAAAAAAACACAGTAAAAGTATGGATATTTTAATTAATCTATCCTTTGTTCATATCCACTTGCCACAATGCAGGAGTGTGGAGCCTTTCCCAGCTACTATCTGACGAGACAGGCAGAGTACACCTGGGTCAGACCACCAGTCCATAGAGACACAATTAGGGTTAGGGGTCTGACTCGTCATGGGTCTCATACATGGTATTGGTCAGGATGTTGTGTCAGGCTGGAAGAAGCCTCCCACTGAACACACTGTTGTTTCTTCACTGTGTGTGTAGAGGGTGAGAAGAATCCTCCATCATCCTCACCAGTGTGTGCAGCAGTCTATTTTGGACAATCAGCTCCAGCATGCATCTAAACGAATTCATACAAATGTCTTTCAACTCTGCAGAAGCCTGGTAACAAGCCATCCATGTGGTGCAGATGTGTTGGAGAAGGGATGGAGAAGGAATTAAATGTTGCAGGATTGTTGCTGGACTTTGCCACACCTGCCCTTGTGGATCATATAACTTTAAAAGCTTAATCATTTTGAAATATATTTCTCAAAAACATTAATGAAAAAAGAAAAAGCATATTTTTTCATACAAGGTTTTGCAACCTTGGCTCTTGGAACCTTAACCCCAGTGCATATTTGAAGGCTTATATTTTAACCACAAAAGGGTTAAAGACATTTTTAGTGAACTTTTGACCTGAGCCATTATCTCATAAGGCAAATTTTACAGCTTTATAGCTTCCAGATAGAAAAGAGGGGACTTAGTTACACAACAATATGCAATGAATCTCTATTTAGACATTAGAGATATGAAACCTCAGTGTTTACTGTCCTTTTAAATCCTTGGCATGTCATTAAATCAGAATTTAGGGGGTCGATAGTTGCTCGTCTCGGGGCCGGTACCCTGTGAGGCTCTAGCAAGAGCCTTCGTCTGCCGCCTTCTGGATGGATGGATGTGAATTAGAAGGTGTGTCCAAACTTTTGGCCTGTACTATATTTTTCTGGAGTGGCGGCTGGAGTCCGGGCCCTGGGGTTGCTGCTTGGGTCTTGGGACCCTGTGGTAGATAGGATTTAAAATAATACTTTTCTTAGATCAAAAGCTTTATAAAGCTGAGCGAGTGATCACAGTACTTCTAAACATGTTGCTAAAATGTTAATATGATGGTTTATTTGAGTAAGTGTTTCAATATATAATGTGGGTGTGAACACACCTGAATCAAATAGATGGCTTGTTAACACAGTTAAATGACATTTGCATGAATTCATCTTGATGTGTTGGAGAAAGAATGCATCTGATTTTATTTTCCATCCATCCAACCATCCATCCATCCATCCATCCATGACAAAAGCATAAAGTTTTTAAACTGGACAGAACACACTTTCAGTTTTTGTTTGTGAATAAATAAATAAAGGATGCACCACTGGGGTTTTAATGCAATGCATTATGTCCAGTTAGGCCCAAATAAAGCAGGATTTAATGTGGGATTCAGTCTATAAAGACCAGTATAACCTTATGCTGATAACTTTTTATAGAAGGAGTTGAAAATTTGATCTACACACATACAAAATCTCAAGCACATTCCTGAAATAGACACAATCAGGGCCTATAAAACCCCAAATGCCACCAGACAACGGCGGCTGGGTTCCTGTTGGAATGGAATGCACCCCATTCTACGAGTGACAGGTCCAAAGAGGATTGGAACGTGGGTGTGGGTGAGCCTTTTCTTGTTTTGCAGTCACATATCGAATCTTAAAATACTATTCTTACTTCATATTCCAGCATGTTAGGGATGTGCGTCACTGTTTACTTCTGGATGGCGAAACAACACACTTTGCTAGGCTGCTAACTGGTTTTATGACCAGGAAACTGGAACGCAAGTTGGTCGGGTGTGACGTCACCCCCCAGTTCCCACTTCCCAGTTCCGAGGAAAATGGAACGCTGTGGACCAACGTAGGACTGTCACGTTTTGGAGTGAGACTGGGTTGGATTTTTCATATCTTGTTACTGCTAAAAATGACCCAATCAGTCCAATTCCAAAGTTATAGATCTGGGCATGAAAAAGTTCCGCCTTTTTCTGCCAGAAGTGGTGCAGTGATAGTGCAGTAATGGTGCACTATCACTGGTTGAACGATTTGTCCCGCAAATACGTCATCACGCACGGTGTCCAAACTTGGCGTGAGGAAACGTTCTTGTTCTGGGCATTCATTTATGCTCTGAAAACGTTTCCCTAAGCACACAGGCATTTCTCTGTGCGATTGAATTGGCAGACAAGTCGCTAGTAAATGGCTTGGAAGTGGCTGGCAGTCGGCTGAAAGGGGAACTTTTTCATGCCCAGATCTGTAATGGCTGTAAATGATCACAAACATCATAACTAAGAAGGATAAACATGTTTTTTGAGGATTTGTTCCACCGCACAGATAAAGCAGATGTCCAAAATGAACTTCTCTCACTGAGATGAGGCTATTTGGGAATTTTTGCCCTTTGCAGAATATAGTTGTCACAAGCCTAAAGTGCCCTCTTTTCACATTAGATGGTAATGTTTACTCCTTGGCTCAGGTCAGTCAATATGATTTGATACTTAAAAATATGTTAAATTGTATATATTTTGATATATAACTTGCACTGGACTATAAATCGCACAAGTTGCCAAACTATGAAAAAAAGTGCGACTTATAGTCCGGGAAATACGGTACTCAAATAAAAGTAAAAAGTAGCCATCCAAAACATTACTCAAGTAAAAGTGAAAAGATATTTGGTGAAAAGACTGCTTGAACTATTTTTAAATTACGTAAGCCAGGGATCCCCAATCCTGGTCCTCAAGGACCGGTATCCTGCAGGTATTCCATGTCTCACTGCTGCAACACACCTGATTGAAATCATTGACTAATTAGCAGAGTTGTCCAGAGCTTGTCTGAGGCCCCGTCCCAATACCCACCCTAAACCCTACACCCTTGTATGAAGTGCGCACTTGGCAGAAGTGCACATTAAGGGTTGGAGTGTGCAGGTTGCAAGTGCGGGAAAAAGGCAGAATTGGGACAGTGATGGTTCCTCCATTTTGCACCACAACGTCATTTCATGTCATTGCTTCCAAACTCAGCTTCATCTCTGTTCCTGGTGAAGAGACGTCATTTTCAAACATAAACTGAATAAAGTTCATTTCATCTGTTCTTGTAAAATATATGTAATGAAATCCACACAAGTTTAATTAATAAATAAATGAATTACTGAACTAATTTCTGTTAGATGGCTGTAGAATTTCACCAGTGCAGGTTAAATAACTGTTACATTCTAAACAAATGTATAACAATGATTAAATTGTCGCTCTGTGACTGTTATCGTTTGCATAGAATGTCCATAAATGTCCACATGTCCATAAAAACATGTATAAGTTCTTTGAGTTACATTGGAAACTGAGACCAGTAATAATCACATGAGTTTTAAGGCTTACAGAAGTATGGCTGCATAATTATTTTTATCCTTAATTTCATTGTAAATCTAGATGCTTTGGTATTGTATACTTATTTAGTTTTTGCTTTTTTCTTTTAAAATGTTTGCTTAGTATTGTATTTTAATTTAGTTAACCTGTGTTTTTGTTGATTGTATGTTCAAAATTTATGTTGATCTGGATCCCAGGAAGAATATTCTTCACTCGTGAAGACTAATGGGGATCCATAATAAACTAAACTAAACTAAACTAAACTATGTCAGGTAAACAGGTTTCCTTGTTAAAGACGCTGCGTCTTGACTGGACTTACCTTTGTAAATAAAGTTTTTGAATAAAAAATTAATTTAGCTACTTTTATCAGTAAACTGATAACTTTTATTATTCAAATGCTTTGATTTTTAATATTAAAAGTATATTCCGAAGTAACATGGAAAACTACAGTAATTATTTCACCTACAGCACAAAAAGATTAAATATTTCAATCTTTACATCTGAAATGGCTTTTTTTTTTTTTTTACCACAGGCAGGAGCTCATCTCCAAACATGGACATGTTCCGCCTTTATGGTTCAAAACGTCACATGCAGCAATGAATTATGGGCAATATACTTGAAGTCTGCATTGATACGGACTTCAGTGAAGTGTGGATTGAGGGCG
The DNA here is from genome assembly GCA_023101725.1 of Atherinomorus stipes. Lineage (NCBI taxonomy): Eukaryota > Metazoa > Chordata > Actinopteri > Atheriniformes > Atherinidae > Atherinomorus > Atherinomorus stipes. The sequence continues at coordinate 785,866 of JALJCO010001882.1, read as the reverse complement.
CAAAAGGGGCGTGGCGGACTTCCGCCCTCGAGCAGCTCTGGAGAATTGGGACACACTATGCACTTCAACCCTTCAACGGGAGCGCGCATTCTAGGGGCGCAAGGGTAGAAGTGTGGGTATTGGGACGGGGCCTGAGTCTGACTCTGGTGTGCTGCAGCAGGGAGACCTGGAAAACCAGCAGGATACCGGTCCTTGAGGACCGGGATTGGTGATCACTGACGTAAGCAAACTGAATTTTTTTTTTTTAAATGTACAAATATTTTCACAACAAAGCTTTTTAAGGATGTCCTTTGTTACCAGCTGAGAGCCAGAGGGAATCTGGGAGTTCTGCTTTTTCCAAGGTGGTTCAGTAGAAGGCCTTTACTTTCTCAGTCTGTTCACTTCTTCATTTTGTTGGGTTGAACCTTCTGTTGACAGAAAATATCAGTCTGAGGCTAAAAGCAACGAAGCTATTAAAATACAAACATTTTTCTATATTTATTTCCTTCAGCTAAAGTGGATTTAATTAACCCGCTGGTACCAGACATCCTGCGGGCAGGATGTGACAAATGCACAGTAATTCATTCAGTCTCCATTCCAAGTACCTTCATGATACACACCACTGAGACTGGATTCTTCTTATTTGAGATTGAGATCTTCCTCCTTCTTTTACTACCTTTACTTAACCTTCTCTTTTCTCTTGTAAACAAAACAAAAAAGAGATTCTTGAGATGTGAATGATGTATACCATTTAAAGCTACAATCATAACTGTAGGTTCAACAAAAAACAGTCTTGTTACATCATCATGGGTCCAATAAAAGTAGTCTGGGAAAATAGTTGGTCTACAGTAAGTATTTTATCCATAAAAACCTGATTTTATGGATTTTATGAATATTTGTCGTTTTCTCAACACTCAAAAAATGAAATGATTTTGAGCTGTTAAAATCTGATTTGTGATGAGTAACGGTTTAAATCTTAACCTGAACTATTATGGTTGCCTTGTTTCTTTAAATACTTATTCAGCAGAGCAAATTTTAGAAACTAAAACTTTTCCTCTCGAGCTAATATGTTTACTATGCTAACAATGCTACATTAAATATAACAAAGAAATGATACTTTTTCCAGCCAGCCTATGACATTAAACTCCTGGAATTGACTAAAGTCACCAAAATCATTTTGATCATTTATAATTTGCAATAGTAGTTAGCTCAGTGGCTGCACGGTGGTGTGGTGGTTAGCATGACAGCTTCACAGTGAGAAGGTTACTAGTTCAAGTCCCGGCTGGGGGTTTGAACAATTCCAACAGCGGACTTCATGTGAGGAGTTTGCATGTTCTCCCCGTGTATGCGTGGGTTCTCTCCGGGTACTCCGGCTTCCTCCCACCATCCAAAACCATGCATGTTAGGTTAAATGGTCCCTATAAATATCCTAGGTATGAACGTGAGTGTGAATGGTTGTCTGCCTCTCTGTGTTAGACTGGCGACCTGTCCAGGGTGTACCTGCCTCTTACCTACAGATCTGGGCATGAAAAAGTTCCCCTTTCAGCCGACTGCCAGCCACTTACCAGCCACTTGTCTGCTAATTCAATCGCACAGAGAAACGCCTGTGTGCCCAGGGGAAACGATTTCAGAGCATAAATGAATGCCCAGAACAAGGATTTTTCCACACTCCAAGTTCGGGCACCATACGTGATGGCGTATTTGCGGGAAAAATCGTTCAGCCATAGTGCTGTAATGGTGCACTATTACTGCACCACTTCTGGCAGAAAAAGGAGGAAATTTTTTATGCCCAGATCTGCAATAGCTGGGAGCAGAGCCGTAGCCAGAGGTTAAAAAATACTGTGGTCCACACATCTCAAGAGACCATTAAAAATGGAAGCAACTTACGTTTAACATAAACTACTCCTTCTCTTGCATGTCCTATAGAATAAAGACTTCTGTAGAATAGAATAGAAGTCTTAATCGCCCACCAAGTTGGGAAATTGTTTTCTTCTTACCAACACAGAAGACAGACATATAACTTTAGAAAAAATACAAAAAAATAAATACATATTTGTTCCCAAACCGTTTTTTAAAAGGTAAGAAAAGTAGCAGTTAAAATAAACTCAAGTAAACTGATCATTAGTGTCTATTCTGTCTTCTTGTTTTTGCTCTTCTTCCCTTTTAAAAGTCTTTAGTTAACCATCAGAGATAAACTGAGACTGACTGATGTTATTGTTGATCTTATAAAATAGATTTCTGTCATTTCTTTCTCTCTTGGGTCTGTTAAAAAGTCCAGACTGGTTTAGTAATGACACACCTTGTACAAACATAAAATGACACAATCACTTCTCAAAAAGTGTATTTTCAAATAAAATCCAGGTTTCCAGTCTGCTGCACCTGAAGTAGCTGCATGCAATGAGAATCATGTAGACTCAATCACATACCTGTACTAGGTAACTTCAGTAAATATGACCTCTACACAGAAGAGGATGATGAAGCTGACGTCACTGTAGTAGCGTAAGAAGTTCTTAATGAACTCTGCAAAGTAAAAAATAATTACTCTCCTTACTCAACTCTGAAAATATATATATCTACACTGGCATTTGCTGCGTGACTGTGTGGACTGATTGATCAGTGATCAGTGATCAGAGCAAGCAGTGTGCTGCTGAGACGCCACGCTGCGCCTTATTTTGCACATCGGAAGGTGGAAGAAGAAATAGTTCCTACTTATTCGTGCAGTTTAGTTGGTTTTTTATTGTGTTCATGTTAATGAGAACAATGAATAACATAGGATTTAACTTGAGCATCAGTTCTATAATATAAATTATTGGTTGGGAAAGAGTCAGTATTTCTGTATCAATCCGCATTCTCAGGTCCACGTTCTCAGGTAAATACGTTTTCGCTATATTATTAGATTAATTTAATCATGTACATAGCAGAGAAATACCGAGGCCCAGACCTTGGTGTCCTCAATGGTAGCTACGGCCGTGGCTGGGATAGGCTCCATGCAACCCCCGCATCCCTGAACTGGATTAGCGGTACAGAAAATGAATGAATGAATGAATTTTAGCTAAGGCTAATTAATTCCTCCATGCAAGATGTGGTCTGCTTAGCTTATACTGCATTTATTGTAAGTAAGTAAAACTTTATCTATGTAGCACCAATAAAGATATTAAACTATAATGTGCTGTACCAAAGACGTAAGGCAACAGTAAGACAAAAATAAAGATAAAGATAATAAAGATAAAAAGATATAAGAAAGAAAAATCATTAGGTAAAAGCAGTTATGAAAGCTCAACAAAATCTGGAGACCACAAACTAAAGAGGAGATAGCGAGCCAAGTTTATTTATATAACACATTTCATACAAGACATTTCAATGTGATTTACATAAAATAATAAAAGCATTATATCAGGGTGCAGGAAAGGCAAAACGATAGAAATTAAACAGAAAAAAAGTTAAGCTTAGAAGAAACCGTGCAGATCTGAACTCAGAACTCTATCCAACAATCAAATTTTTTTTTATATAGCCCTTTACAATAACCAGATGGTACTTAAATGCTAAGTGCTTTACAATTATGCCATAAAAAGTACACAAATGCAAACTGTGCAAATGCTGCTGCAAACAGGTGGGATTTTAACCTGGATTTAAATAAACTGAGTGTATTAGCTGATCTGAGGACATGTGGAGCATAGAAGCTGAACGCAGCTTCTCCGTGTCTGGTTCTGACTCTGGGAACTGATAAAAGACCGGATCTAGAACACCTGAGGAGTCTGGGTTCATACTGGGTTGGGAGGTCACTGATGTACTTTGTCCTAAACCATTCAGAGTTTTATAGACTATTAGCAGAACTTTAAAGTCTGTTCTCTGATGGACAGGCCGCTGGTGTAAAGCAGAGCCCTGCATTGGGATCCCTCAGGTTCCAACGCAAATCTTGTGGGTAAGGGTGGTTTTAAAGGAATAGTTCACCCACAGAATGATGTAACTTTATTTTCCACTTACCCTCATGGTGAGCAAGACTCTGGAGCACTTTTTTAATATCTCAAATGCAGCCGGCGATCAGGAAGGCTTCTCATTTCCCCCCAACTTTCATATAATGGAGTTCACTTGAAACAAAAGGGTCCGTAAAAGTCTAGAAAACTTGTTAATATTCCTCCATACTGCTCGTCCAATGTAATCCAAGTGTCTTCAGTGGGTAGCGTCCAGAATTTACCAGAAACAACATCATTTGGTATATTTTTCTAGCCTAAACAGTAGAACATTGTACTTCCTATTTGCGCGTGCGTGCGAAAAGCCACAACGTTCAGCGCCTACTCTGCCGATAATGCAAGCGTAGAAGAAGAAATTAGCTGTTTACATTTCGCTAAGAGCAAACAACCTACGGAAAAACCGGGGCAACCACAAGAGTTGGTAGGCTATTGATTTCTAACAAAGTAAGAAAGAGAGAAAAACGTGTGATCTCGTCTGCCGTAGTGTCGTGAACTCACACGAACGCGCAAATAGGAAGTACAGTGTTCTAGAGTTTCTGCAGTAATTCTCTGCATTTTCACCCATCTCAGGTTGAACCTGAGAGAAGTGGGCTGCTATTTAAAGCGCCTGAGGAGCAGTTGGTAAGGGGGGGTTAAGGACCTTGCTTAAGGGTCCACAGTGGTTCACCTGAGTGCATTGTGGATTTCCATATATATATATATACGCCGTTTTCGCAGTTCCATCTTTAAGGAGAGGGACCCAACTGCAGTCACAGTACGTCGCCATATATCCAATCCACACCGGAAGTCCCAATCGGAAGTTTCTTTTTCATGTAACTTACTAAAATCTAACCCTAACCCTGACCCTTCTCCTAACCCTAACCACCCGACTACACTATACACAACTGTTTGCAAGCCGCAGATAGTTACTGTTGCCGGTGTTTAACTAACTTCCCCATGAGACTTCCTGTATGGATTGGATGTATGGCGGCACCCTTGTCCGTCATCATAACTGCAGTTAGGTACTCTTGTCTTTAAGCTCTGACCGCATTTTTTTTTCTTACACACATGCGTCATAGCTCTGCCTCTAAACACGCATGCGCTACACTCAGCATCACAACAACAATGGCGCCATTGTTGAATGTTTGCTGCTCGTACCTGTTCGCCCATTCGTACTTGCTGCCATCTTTTCGGTTTGGTTGTTCAACCTTCTTCTTTTTGGGAGTTTCTGGCGGATCGCAACCGTAGATCGGAGCATTCGGTTTGGTTGTTTAACGTTGTATTGATATTTCTGCGCATGCCCAGTACTTCATCGCCTGTTTTCGCCTATTTTTGCTTTAGCACCACAGCGCCACTTACAGGCCTGGCATATATTTTGCAGAGTCAGACTGAGCACTTATACAACTTTAAGGTATAGATTACTTATTAGAAATGACGGATCAGCGGCCCAAACAAAGTATTTCCTCTTCATGTCAAAGATGAAAACAGCAGCCCCAGATAACGTTAACACCATGTAAACATTATGGACGTCTCCACGTTATATTTATGAGTTAACGTTACAATAACTGAGAGAAAACGCTGCTGTTTTATGACGGTTTAGTTTATTGACACCACAAAGGAAAATAAAAGTCGTAAGTTTTATTAACACTGAGAACTAAAAACTCCCATTAGCTTGTTGACTTCTTGCAAACGTTTCCAGATCTTCCTTTTGCCTTCTACTGCTGCCTGCTGCAGCTGATATGGCAGCATCCCATTTAACTTGTTGATCAGGGTCAGCAGGCAGCCTGGAAAATTAAATCCCATCCTGGAATGTCGATCGGCACATCCAAAGACAAAGCATGAAAGTACCAGTATTTTTTATCGAGTTAAAATGCTGCTGCAGCAGCCGAGCCCGCAGCAGTAAACCTGCTGTGTTGATCTTTTTGCCACCCACGTACATCGCCAACGTCACTGTGACATCATCAGCAATGACACGTGAGAAGGGTGGGGCCCTGTGATGACTTGCAGTCGTTTCTGTTTAGCTCCAAAGAAAATCACCTTTAATTTTGTTTTTAGTTCAGCTGAATAAAGTTGTTGGTCATCCAGTCACTGATTTCCTTAATGCAATTACCAAGAGCCTGTACAGCAGGGGTGCCCAAATCCTGTCCTCAAGGACTGCTATCCTGCAACTTTTAGGTGGATCCCTTCTCCAAGTTATCTTTGTATCATTCTGCTCTGCAGAGGCCTACTAACAAACCATTCATTTGATTTAGGTGTGTTGAAGATGGCTTGCTGTTGCAGTATCTTTGGAAGACTGGACTTGGGCACCCCTGCTTTGCAGGGTCTTGGTCTCCTGGTGACATTGGAATATACGTTCACCGGCCACTATATTAGATACACCTGTCCAACTGCTCGTTAATGCAAATTTCTAATCAGCCAATCACATGGCAACAACTCGTTTACAGTGTATGCATGTAGACATGGTCAAGACGATCTGCTGCAGTTCAAACCAAGCATCAGAATGGGGAAGAAACGTGATTTAAGTGACTGTTTTTGGTGCCAGACGGGCTGGTCTGAGTATTTCAGAAACTGCTGATCTACTTGGATTTTCCTGCACAGCCATCTCTAGGGTTTACAGAGAATGGTCTGAAAAAGAGAAAATACCCAGTGAGCAGCAGTTCTGTGGGTGCAAATGCGTTGTTGATGCCAGAGTTCAAAGGAGAATGGGCAGACTGGTTCGAGCTTATAGAAAGGCAACAGTAACTCAAATCACCACTTGTTACGACTGAAGTATGCAGAGGAGCATCTCTGAATGCACAACACATCCAACCTGGAAGCAGATGGGCTACAGCAGCAGAAGACCACACCGGGTGCCACTACTGTCAGCTAAGAACAGGAAACTGAGGCTACAATTCACACAGACTCACCAAAACTGGACAATAGAAGATGGAGAAACGTTGCTGGTCTGATGAGTCTCCATTGCTGCTGCGACATTCGGATGGTAGGCTCAGAATTTGGTGTCAACAACATGAAAGCATGGATCCATCCTGCCTTGTATCTACGGTTCAGGCTGGTGGTGGTGGTGTAATGGTGAGGGGGATATTCTCTTGGCACAATTTTGGGCCCCTTAGTACCAATGTGACGGTTTAACCACCACAGCCTACCCGAGTGTTGTTGCTGACCATGTCCATCCTTTTATGACCACAGTGTAGCATCCTCTGATGCTACTTCCAGCAGGAAAACATACCATGTCATAAAGCAGAAACCATCTCAGACTGGTTTTTGAACATGACAATGAGTTCATTGTACTTAAATGGCCTCCACAGTCACCAGATCTCAGTCCAACAGAGCAGCTTTGGGATGTGGTGGAACAGAAGGTTCTCATCAACAAATCTGCAGCAACTGCGTGATGCTGTCATGTCAATATGGAGCAAAATCTCTGAGGAGTGTTTCCAAGTGCCTTGTTGAATCCATGCAGGATTAAGGCAGTTTTGACAGGAAAAGGGGTCCAACCCGGTCCTCACAAGGTGTACTAAATAAAGTGGCTGGTGAGTGTATTAGGCAAAAGTTTAGGCAGATAATGCCTTATTTAGAGGCTGTGCACGGTTGCGCGCATCACTTTCATTATATTGGACATGCGCTGATCTGGAGTGGATCTAAATATCTCCCGAAGGAATTCAAGTTGCACCAAAACTGTCTGGATGAGTAAATGAACATATTTCGTGCTGGAAAATCAAAAGATTGAAAAAAGCCAAACTTCCCCTTTAAAGTGCTGATGACACGTTTATGACATTTTTTGCCATGTTTTATAGACCAAAACGTTTTTCATGATGATCTATGTAACAGAAGCAAGAGCAGCTGCATAGATGAGTAATTAGAAAACATAGCTGCTTTTTCAGCACATCTGACCAGACTGTGGCGCTGTGAGCCGAAACCGGATATGACGTCTGCAAAAGCCTCTTCTTCGCTGATTATTTAACATTGAAGTGGCTTCATTGCAGTTTTTAAGTTCCTTTTCCAGTTTTACAGACAAACAGTAACGACTCAGCCTTCAAATTGTATTGACAGTTAATGGTTAAAAGCTCGTTAGTGCAGCGTTAGCTTATTTAGGTTTCCTATAGATTCAGAATTTTATTTTGAAGAAGATAAGGAAGTGGGTCGGAGTTAGACTTACTAGGAAACAGGCAGAAACCGGACCTTGCTGCTCGTCTAGACCATCTGTTTACTGAAACTTAAGGCACTAGTGTGTTGAGACTTCTAACACAATGAAACTGCGGTCATCTCCTCTGGAATATTCTTTTTCATCCATCGTTGCTTCATCACATCAGTCATACAGCTCCTGCTATCAGCAGACAGCTGCTGCTCGGTTATATGAAGACGTCTCCGGTCATCAGATCTCCTCCAGCTGCTTCCAAAGATGCATCCTTCCCTCCATCCTCATCCTTATAAACGGGAACTATTTAAAACTCAACTGGAATCATTTAAGTCGTTATCTTCTCATTTTTTAAAGGCTAATTATTTATCGCGGCTAGCTCACGGCTGCCGTTAGCTGCGAGCTAACACAGGGGGGTGAGGGCCTCGTTTCTGACACTCCTGGCTCTACTGTATGTCAAACCGCTGCAACTCATCGAGTTGTGGGTCTGCTTTGTGTTGTTCCGGGTCACCGTTTACAGTTCTGGTTCCCTCGGTGTGGTCTTTTAGGCTTTTAGCTGAACCATTGGAGCTGAGCCTCGAGACAGACTGTGGGCAGCTGGCTACAGTTCTACTTCTGTTCTAGCTTGTAAAATGTGATTTCCCCAAATTCCTCAGCATTATCACACTTTTCTGAACTGGCTGATGATCCCACCACACAATCCAGTTCCAATCTAGCTGTTCTGGAGCATCTTTCATGTTTTTCACGGTTTAGATTATTCATGTAACTCAATGGGCGGACCGCAACTCTGTACCGTCGCTGACGACACAACGTGGCAGCTTGTTTCGCAACTGAAAAGCTATTAGCCTTTAGCCAGGCCTCCTAAACATCGGATTTTTACGTAAATACACGTCTAATTAACTTCTAACTGCAGAGAACTTCTTATTTTGTCTTGGTGTGTTGTTGAATGGCAAAGTTAGTTGAAGTTAAGGTCGTGTCATCAACACTTTAATGGTAAGCACGGCATTACTGTGTTTGAACACGTAACTGACCCATTTCTTCCACAAGCGCAACCCTTAAAAAACGAGAGAGAGGGAAATGTCCGCAGCCGCCGGCGGAAAGTTCTGAGTTCGCAGTCTTGTGGGCGTTTAAAGGTTTTTCTTTTCTTTTCTTTTCTTTTTTTTCTTTTCTTTTCTTTTCTTTTCTAGTGCTTAAGAACTGCAACCCAGACGGTACTGCTAGCTTGTCTGCTGCAGTTGAACACGAGCTACATTATGCCGATCTGCCAATATGTTAAACTGACAGAACACCGGTTCTTACCTTCATAATTTTCTGACAACTGACTCTGTGTTGTCTTTTACCGGAGCCGTTCTTATTTCCACAAAAACATTCCACTTCTTTGTGCCAGCAGGAGGCTGCAGAGGCCGATAGCTGGTGTTTCTTCACAGGAAACCAGTAAAAACTTATTCCCCATCTAGGAGAGTTCTCCCCTCGCCCATTAAAGCAGTTAAAAATACAAAAAGAGTCCGGCATCGTTCTGAATAATCCAGTAAAGACCAGACTCTCTTCTCTTCCAATGGGCCTCCAAAGCATTCTGACCTTTAGCGGCAGTTGCGAGCATGCGCGAGTGACGTATGCATAAATTACGAAAAGCCAAGCCGTCACGGGAGCGTGCACAAACTGAAGCTATAATGTTGTTTACCAACCTTTTTCTTCATAGTTCCACTATTTAGTGTCTTTCAGTTGATCTGGAGCGTTTGCTGACGGCAGAAGAATCCATAACTATCGCTTACAGTGTTTGAATTTACTGCAACCGTCTTCTTCCTGCATCAAAACTGCGGATGTAGCGTCATTTAATGTCACGTCCGCAGGACAGTGTCGGAAATTCGGACACCGAATTGCAGCGCATTTTGCAGCACACAGCCTGTTCAGGGCAACGGAGAGAAACTTGGGTGGAAACTTTCTTTTTGGTATTTAGCGCTTCATCACCCATTAGTATAAAAAAAAGAATGTACATGCATGTTTGTTTGTTTTTTTTAATTCCTACCGCTAGTCCCTTTAAATAAAATGTAAATGGATTATAAAAATTTTTAAAAAAAAACACTCACAGTTGACATGAAGGTAAACTTGACCTATTAAACCTAAAATGATTTTTTGAACCGGCTGTATACATGCTTATTTCTGCTGTAAACTGTTTATTTCTCTGTGAAGTTGGCCTTTTTAACATTAAAGTCTATGGGGATTTGTTTTGTTTTGCAGCCAGCCCCTAGTGGATGAAGAAAGAACTACAATTAAGCACTTTTCCAGATTTCTGCATTGGCCTCACTGTTGGCCACTGAAGGTTGCTGCTTGCTATTGACATAAAGTATTGCCTTGTACATTTTGAACCAGTTACATACAGTCCCAGAGATTCTCCCCCAGGTCTCCTGTTGTTTCAGTAACAAAATGTGGTCAGCTGTATCATTGCATCGTTGAAATACAGTAAAACCAACGCTGACATTTTTCCACTGTCTGTATCCAGACATATGTCATTAATAACTTTAGTCAGAGCAGTCTCAGTGCTGTTGTTAATGAGTTACACATTCCTGGTGCAACTGCTGAGACGGGTACATTCCCTTTCGTTTTCAGCCTCACATGAAGCGCAACCAGCAGGCCTTGGTCACATGACCTCATGGACCTGTTAGGGACATACAAATGTCAAAACTCCTCGATGTATGCTAGTGCATGACCATTCAAAGCCCTTACATACAGTACAGTAGTTAACTAGTTACTTAGTTGGACGTTAAGACTGGGATTCTGTACTAACATCCATATTACTACGGCAGTACACAAATTCAGGTAAAACTTAAGCAACATGTTTCCTCATGTTATAAAGCTCTTCTCTAGCACTGTGTTCGTAAAATATGTCTTCTATTTGAGGCCAGGGGTCTTCATCCTCCTCAGTTTTAACATAAGACAGCTGCCTCTGCTGATTTTGATGTGTTTTTCCATTTCCTTTCCATTAGGTGTGAAGAGTTTGTGTCGACATGGGTGGCATATCTAGTCATGTGACTAAATGGCTGACAAAAATAAAACATATCTAACTGAGCAAATGAGGAAAAAGTAACGAGTCAAGTGTTGAGGAGTAAGACTGCCGTGTCCTCACACAGTAAAAGTGTGGTAAGAGTAAGAGTGTGGTGTAATTCAGCTTCTCTTTAAAAAAAACTTTTTTTAAATGAATTATTTTGCTTATTTATTTATTTATTTATTTTACAAAAAAATACTTAAAGGAATGGAACACCCACAGAATGATGTGCATTCATTTTCTACTCACCCTCATGCTGAGCAAGACTGTGGAGCACTTTTTTAATATCTCAAATGCAGCCGGAGATCAGATAGGTTTTCGTTTTCCCGCCGGCGCCGAGGAAACCTCCAGCACTCAAACCCGGAGAAAGGAACCCGGCGACGCCGTCTTCTTCAGGTGTACAGCAGCAGCACAGTGATGTCATCCACATCCATGATGAGTCCAGATGATTTTAAGGTTTAAAGGCACGTATTTATAGTCCTGGCAGACCATGTTAATGATAAAATAATAACAATGGGGGCGGTGATTAGCTCAGTTGGTTGAGCAGCCGCCCCATGAACAGAGGCTACAGTTCCTCAACGCAGTTGGCCCCGGTTCGATTCCCGGTCCAGGTCCCTTTGCTGCATGTCTCTCCCCGCTCTCTCTGCCCCCTTCCTGTCGCTACACACTGTCGCATAAAGGCCACTAGTGCCCAAAAAATCCTTAAAAAAATAAAAAATAAAAAAAATAATAACAATGATCAACGGGAATTAATGTAAGTTTTCGCCTCCTGATCCCGGCTATTTTTCTTTAGAACACACACACGCACACGTGTGCTCTCCTGACTTCGTCTCGGCTGCAGCATATGCGGTGTCTCCGCTTCTCTTTTGTTTCATGTCATACAGGACTTTGTTCCTGCGCAGTGTTTTATGCATTTCTGTGACAAACATATGAACTAAAAATATCTGAAATCATTATCAACATGTGTTAAAACGCACCGGCTCTGCATAATTGTGAGAAGGTGACCAGGATGCACACGCACGTTCTGCTCATATTGCGAACAGCTTGTGAGTTTGTGTTTTGCGTGCAGCGAGTTTAAATGTCAGTGTTGGGCAGCGTGGAGAAAATAATGTGAAGTTGTTCCACATTAAATAAAGCCGCTTCACCAAACTAGCAGACGAACTGTGGATTAATTCTACCGGGCTGAACGGGCTGGATGATGCGCGGAGATTCTTCCTCTTTTTCTCTAAACAAAGATCACAGAAACAGCTGCTGCAGTGCTGACTCCGTCTTTTCTCTATTGCAAAGTTTAAAGCTGTATTCTGAGTTTATTGTCATTACTGCTTTTTTGTTTCAGCCATATTTTGATGTATTTCAAAGTTATAAAAGTTTGATGATGCTGTGGTGGATAAATCATAACGCCACTTGTTTGTTTTCCGCAGAAAACAACTCAATCTGCTTGTGACTAAATAGAAAAACATTTTCATTTATGTTAATGCTCTGTGATTTTTCTCCCCCCTGTATTTAATGACCACACAAAATGTCCTGCAGCTCTGCTCTGCTTTAACTGAGTGGGACATGAGCAAAAGCAACGCCGCTGTCCAGAAGTCGCTGTGCGGCTCCTTTAAATGAGCAGTGCGATTTAACTTTGACATCAGTCACGTGATGAGCGAAGCTCTCCTGTTTGTCGCCCAGCCTCGGGCGTCTTTACCGCTTTTGTCACCTTTGGTCTGAACGTACATTTAGGAGTGAGGCGGGGCTGTTTATATCCAAATTATCTTGCTGTGCTTTCTGAAATGCAAGATTGGTAAGGGTTGCTTTAAAGGCAGCAGTTTACATGGAATTAATTCATTCCGATCTGGCATGTACATGCGCAAAAATATATTCAGAATAATCCTGTCTGACATGCGCAGAATGATGTTACATCACGTTATTTAATAAAGACGGAGGTCTAAAAACTGATCGCCACGGTTAAATCCAGCAGCAGCTGATACTCATGCGAAGAGAAAAGGCGTAGAGACAGCATTTGAGTAAAAAACAAACTTTCTGTTGCTGTCCAGGGAATTACGTTGTTCACAGCCATCTGTCAAAGTGAGGAAACGTCACTCGTTGCACGTTGACGTCTTGTGGAAGCATGCGCAGTAAGAGCGCAACCTCACAACTTTCCGATTCAGGGTTTACGTGATACCATGATTGGTTTGGGGAAAGGAATATTCTACCCCTGTGAAACCAAAAGAAAATTCATTCGGTTCAGCACTTCTCATTCGGAAAGAGGCGTTTACATGGATCATTTCATTCCAAGAGAGCTTTTAAACCAAAAGCAATCTGTATATTTGGGTCCATGTAAAACAGGGGTGGGGAACTTTGGCCCTTATCCTGCAGATCTTCCGCTTGTCCTTGCTCCAACACGCCTGATTCAAATCAATGAGTCTCTGTGCAGAACTTGATTGGCTGTTAGATCCATTTGATTTGAATCAGGTGTGCTGGAGTGGAGAAATGGAAACCCTGAAGGGACACCGGCCTTTGAGGACCAGGGTTCCCCACCTCTGATGTATACGCAGCCACTGTTCCTGAACCTAGACCTGAGCAACTGCAGCAACCCCAGATCATGACACTGCCCCCACAGGCTTGTACAGTAGACACTATAGGGATGATGCTGCATCACTTCATCTGCCTTTCCAGCCACATTTCTTCCCGGATGACTATGGGTCCCCACTATCCTTTCAGGTTTTAATAATGTGTTGGACAGTTCTGAACCCAATTTTAGTAGTTTCTACAATCTCCTCAGATCGGGGTGCCCAAGTCCAGTCCTCGAGAGCTACCATCCTGCACATTTTGGTTGCATCCCTTCTCAGACAGACTAACATCTTATGGATGTGTCTTTCCACATGGTTGTTTAGAATGAGAAGCAACTTACTGCACCAGTTGGGGTTAAACAACTTGTTGCCAACTGAAAGATAATCGCAGTAATTTTCCAAAGGGACGCTCATACCTATTTGCTTTGTTAGATCCAGGTGGCGACTTTTTTGGGGAGGCAGGCAGTATTTGTTCCAACATTCTTTTTATTTATTTACTTTTATTTTTGGTTTCCAATATTTTTTTATTTTAACCTTTTCATTTTATACTTTTTGATTCTTTTTCCTACAATGAGCACTGTGTACAGGAAAGCGTAGGATTTACCACAAGTTCTCGGTGTTAGGAAAGGCCATTAGCAGCCTCGACCACAGTCTCACTCATATCCTGCTGCTGTGAAGGGAAAAGGTCAAGCATTCATGCCAAGATGTGAACATTATTAAGGAAGAATGGTTTTGTCTCTTTCTCTCTCTTTTTTCTCCTGCTCACTTCCTCTACCCCCCCCCCACACACACACACACACACACACACACACACACACACACACATCCTTGTACTTCTATCTTTGTGAGGACATTCATTGACATAATGCATTCCCTAGCCCCTAACCCTAACCACCACAACTGATTGCCTAAACCTAACCCCTGCCCTAACCCTAACCTAAATCTAACTGTAACCTGAACTCTAAAACCAAATCTTGACCCTCAAAAATGGATTTTTCTTTGGCTTTTTTAGTGAGGACCCTCCAAAATATCCTCACTTTGCAAAAATGTCCTCACTTTGCTGGTTAAACACATAAAATGGTCCTCACAGTGTACAGGAACACAAACACACGTTTAAAATTAGCCAGCCATCCCTCTTACTTATCGGACTTGTCTACACGTGTCTTTGGCTGGAGTGTTAGGAAAGGAAATGATTTCATCTATTCATAATTAAATGTCTCAGCATTAATACACAAACATGGCTTTTGGCACAGGAAGGAACAAGCCCATCAGTCTACACTAAAGTCTGGGCTGATGAAAGCCAAGAGCAATATCAGGAATGGATTATTCCAAATGTTACTACAACTTGTGAAAGTGTAGGAAATAAGGGATAAAAGTTAGTAAATGGCATAAAGATGAATTATTTTGTCCCATGCAGTGTAAAATACTGGATGGAAACCAACTTAGATAAAAACCCAACTGCTTGACTGATTCATTTTTACTTTTTGTCTTGTTTTCTTAAATGAGCTTCTAACAGTTACAGGGTCTTAAACGTGTAACAGAACTAACGGGTCTTATTCACTAACCATTACTATGATCAAATTTGTCCTGTCTTCATACTTATTACAAAGATTATGGCATGAAAATCTTTTTATCATGGATTTCTTAAATGAGCCTACAGCAAGACAAGTTTTAACAAAGTCAGTATTTGCATCATCTTCGGTTGTTCTGTCCATGAAATTACTATCAAAGTTTCTGTAATTTTTCAGATTTTAAAATAAGTTTCAGTAGTTTAACAGCTTTTTTTTTTTTTACTTTAAATAGTGAGATCATTTCAGATATGTCCTAACATGATAATTCTTTTAAGAGAAAATGAAATGGAGCTTAAGGCAGGAATTGTGAAAGCATAAACAAGCATGTTCAGTTTTTTAATACTAATGGGAGATGAAATGTTAAAAACCAAAAAGAAGGAGCCCACCCGCGTCTCTCTCCATTGCTTTGAACAGGCTGTGTGCTGCATAATGTGCTGCGATTCGGTGGCCGAATTTCCCGTGCAGTCTTTCGGATGTGATGTAAGTTGACGCTGCATCCGCGTCCCCGACATCTTTGATACAGGAAGGAGACGGTTGTGGTGGATTCAAACACAGTAAAGGATAATGAGGTCTTTAATCCTGAAAATTCACTACAACTGTGCCCTTTTCATTGTAATGATTATTTTATCAAAATGAGATGTTTATGTCTTGGTTACTTGGTTAATAACGCCACTGACCAACCCTCAGTTGCCGTAAGGTTTTATTTCATCAGATCTTCCACTTGCTCCCATTTCAAACAGGATGTTCGGACCAAGCTGGAGACAATTTGCTTTACAAACTGTAAAAAGCACAGTACGTTAAAGGATAACTTTCTTTCCTTCCAACCTGGACCTTATTTCTAGAAGTTTATACGTGCATTTACTCACTGGTAAAATTTCTGCATCACTTTGACTCTTTCGGGCGATATTTAGATTAGTTGCCCTTCGGTGTGCATCCATATAATGGGAGAGACGGGGCAGCCTCGATATAGGGCATTAACTGCAGCAAAACTCCTTCATTTCACCAAGTAGAATGAACGAACGAATGAGTACTATTGTCCTGTGAGTTCACATTTAGCTCTCAGTTAGTTATTTGAGGCTGTGTGCACACCCCTGCTGCGCTCTTTCACAGTACAGCTGACAAGATCAGTGATCTACACAGCAAACAAACGGCTGACCAGTCTCTCCCATTATATGGATGTACACCGAAGGGCGACTCCTTCGTCCGAAGGAGTCAAAGTGATACAGAAATTTTACCGGTGAGTAAATGCACGTTTAAACTCCTAGTTATAAGGTCCAAGTTGAAAAATGAGAAAGTTATCCTTGAAAGACCCACAACACAATTTTTAGCAGTTTTCTCAGTGACGCACCCCCTATCGACGGCTAAACTAGCATCCATCTTCATTATACCTGTACTGTGATTCACTCCAGCCAGTAAAACAGTCTTATCTTGACTCTTGTTCTCTCCCTTCCTCTCTTTCTTTTCCTGTCTTCCTCCGATTATGTTTCCTTGTGTTTCGTTGCAGAATCTGACATGATGTGCGTTCAAAACACCCACTGTGTTCATATCTGGTAGTACGTGACGCGGTGCGCAACCAATACTTGGCTGCAACCTCACAGCCGCGTCCATGATGGAAACGGGACGCTGCTGTGACGGCTCGAAAATGCACATAATGAATGTTGGTGTGCCTTCAAAACCAGTCAGAAACGCATAATTTTAAGGTGGAAAAGTTCCGTTGTGAGTCTGTAAGAGATGAACATTTATTCTACGGTGTACCACTTTCCTCTTTAGCTATAAAACCAGGATGTTCATCCTGACGTGTTCATGGGACCGACGGCAGGCTGTTAACAGTTCTGGACTCATTATCATCTCTTTGTACATAAATCTGCTTTTATGTGGTTTTAATCTCACTGTGTGATTATTATTTACCAAACTATCACTTTAAAAGGAGAACTTCATTTTCAGTGCACCTCTTTATTATCATCATTTGTTTTCATTCATTCCTTCGGCTTTCTGTTTGTTTAACATTTTCAATCTAAGCTCTGCGTTTGCACACAATCCACAAAAGTCTTGACATTTTACCAGACTGGATGTTTAGTCTGGCTCATCCTTTCAGTTTATGGAGAGACTGGCATACAGCAATGTAAGATCACCAATTTTAACTTGCATGTCTCCTCTTTCAGCAGGTCTAGCTGGATAAAGGTTGCAGTGCCAGCTGGTTTCTCTTTCCCATCCACTCCACTCCGACCGGTGCAGACAGATGGCTGGTACTCCCTGCCAGACGTGGGGAGTACGTTTTCACCAGAAGTGGCTGAGCGGGAAATTTATCTCGTGACGTGTTGCCAGCTGACTCTGGTCACAGAACCTGCAGCTCGGTCGGCCTGCAGCCGTGAATCAGGTCTGATCAGTGCAGAGAAGTGAGGTGATTGCTTAACGTTGTGTTATGTGCTACAAAGTTTTATTTCAGAGAGCACCGATGGAGCCCAGTAAGCCTGCCGGCTGTTTTCACAGCAATGCCCCAGCGTGTCTCAAGCCCGGCGTCTGAGAGTCAACCCACAGCTGAGCCTGGCGTCTGAGAGTCCCGCAGACCATGACACATCAGTTTCAGAGAGGAGCTCTGTCTGTCTCCTCTCCCTCCTGCTTGTTTTGGGTCCTTCATGCTTTAGTTTTTAGTTCAGACTTTGTGGTGCTGTTGAAGTTCATTTAATTCAGTAATCTAGCTGATGCCAGGGCTACAAGCATCACTGGGTTTTTATTTAAATGGAGTAAAATGTTTCCCTTGTCTGTCTGGCCCGGGGTGGTCTCTGTGACAGTGGTCACTGTGGACTGTGGAGCCCTGCCATGTTGTTTATTTTGTTTATTAGTTATGATTTAGACTTATGTACAGTAACGGTGTTTGTATGTGCATTGGTTGATATATCAAATCAAATCAAACTTTATTTATAAAGCGCTTTTCCTGCCAAAGGCAACCCAAAGTGCTTTTCAAGAAAATAAAAACAGGCCTTCACACACCCAAGCACAAAACACAGCACACAAAACTATAAACATTTGCACACACACACACACATCCCACACCCACCCACACTAAGACTAATAAACATCTGGCTTGACCTACTGTGAGGAAGTGATATCTTGGGGATCCGTTCACTCCAGGAGCCAGACACGGTCACAGAGGGCGCTCCTGCAGGAGCCAACCAGATCAGGGCAGGCCGGGGTCCACACCACAGTGATAGGGCTGCATGGGAGTGGGAGAGATGGGGCTCAAAGTTCTCAATGTTTTTTATTGTATTTTATACTGTGAAGACTTTGTTTTGCCATTTTTTGTATGAGAAGTGATACATAAATAAAATTTGATTAGATTTGAATTTATTTTTATGGCAATGTGCAATTGATTATAAGACTGTGTTAGTGGCATGAGAGCGAAATAAGTTGTTTTTTTATCAATTTGTTTATGGTTTTGGCTGATGTGTTTCATTTTGCAAACAAACTGGGGTGTTCAGGAAATTGGGTGTGGTCTTTTGTGGATATTTGATATGTTTAGAGAAAAAGGGGCCCTGCTTTCAAAACTGAAAGTAAACCATTAAAAAATAATAATATGAAGACAGCTGTTCACATTTATCATTACTTCTCCTATTTAACAGATGTACTGATATAAATAATGAAAATGTATGAACTTTGTTTGTCACGTCTAATATTACTGCAATGACTGGCGCAGAATGTAGCATGAGTAATAGACAGTTGTCTCACACACTTCCCAGAAGGAATATAAATGGGTGCTGGATGCAAAAAGAGTTTAAAATAGAAGAATGGGGATCCGCACACCAGGGAATCCTCCTCAAACAGATTTTAATGTATAATGTTACACATTAAAAACAGAATATAGCATGAACACAAGTCGTCTTCATGACTGCAAACATACACCTGTACAGCATGTGAAACATCTTTTTCTTCATGGCACCTTTGCAGCTTATCTTCTATTACATAATTACATATTAATGTAGGAAAAATGTTTATAAGATGTTTCACATGGTGTACACATGAAATGAGGAATCAACCGATACAGATTTTTTTAGGGCCGATACTAATGTTTTCTCATCAGCCTCAGCCAATGGCTGATACAACCTGCCGATATTTGGGGCCAATACTGCATTTGACCCTAAACTTAGTATAAAATGGGCGGCTGTAGCTCAGGTGGAAGAGCAGTCGTCATTCGGTCGGGGAATCGACTCCAGGCTTCCCCAGACTAAATGCTGACATGTCCTTGGGGAGGATGCTGAACCCCACGTTGCCTCCTGAATGTGTGTGTGACTGGGTGAATGTGACATGTAGTGTAAAGCGCTTTAAGTGGTCAGTACGACTGGAAAAACACAGTCCATTTAGCATAATGAAGGACACAATGAAAATTAATTTTGAAAACTCTTTTAAAGGGACTAGAGGCAAGATTAAGAAACGAAACTCGCGACTGGCGCTTCAGGTAACTGCAGCCACGAGCCAAGCCGTCACGGGAGCGTGCACAAACTGAAGCCATAATGTTGTTTACTAACCTTTTTCTTCGTAGTTACACTTTTTAGTATCTTTCAGTGGATCTGGATCGTTTGCTGACGGCAGAATAATCCATAACTATCGCTTACAGTGTTTGAATTTACCCCGACCGTCTTCTTCCTGTATCAAAACTGTCGCAGCATGATTTGACGTCACGTCCGCAGGGCAGCGCGGGAAATTCGGACACTGAATTGCAGCGCATTTTACAGCACACAGCCTGTTTAAGGCAACGGAGAAAGACATGGGTGGAAACATTCTTTTTAGCGCTTCATCACCCATTTGTATTAACAAAAAATGGACATGCATATTTGTTTTTTTTTTAATTCCTTCCTCTAGTCCCTTTAATATTAAAAAAAGAAACAAAGCACACCAAATAAATATGTAAAAGGGAAACAGTGCACTTAAACAGATATTAAACAGAAACATTACACTTGTACTGAATATATAAAAAAGAAACAGAGCACTTGTAACAATATCAAAAAGAAACAAACTTGTAATATAAACAAAAAATCTGCTTGGGGGGGGTACAAAACAAAACAAATCCTGCAAATATTGGTCTAAAATATCAGCCGGCCGGTCTATCCTTACTTCCCTTGTAAACATGTGTCACTATGTTCCACATTCTGTGTTGGTAAATCCCGGACATTTTCAGTTTCCCGCTTACATTTAGTTTCAGTAATAAGGTTTGTGTGGTCAGCCTCCTTAAATGAGTCAACTATTATCTAGACTTCAGTTAGAAAGCATCCTGAGTTGGTTATTCCGCACAATCTCCTCGGCCTCTTTATTACAGTAGGTCCATCAGTTCAGTATCTGGTTAAGACAAATATCAGCCCGTCACATGAAGCAACATGACTGTACATTTAGTTATGTGGACATGGTGAAGACGACTTGCTGAAGTTCAAACTGAGCATCAGAACGAGGACGAAAGGGAATTTAAGTCACTTTGAACGTGGCATGGTTGTTGGTCTGAGTATTTACTGGGATTTTCACACACAAGCATCTGTAGGGTTTTCAGAGATGGTCTGAAGAAGAGAAAATATCCAGTGAGCAGCAGTTGTCTGGAGCAGAATGTCTTGGTGATGTCACAGGTCAGAGGAGAATGGGCAGACTGGTTAAAATGAATGAAAAATGCTATTAATCCCAGAATTCACAGCTTCTCTGGGCTTATTGCTTTAATACTGGCACCAAAAAGATAATTTACTCACAGATTGTGAGTGGAAGTCTGCATCACCCTTATGAAATAATCCTAAACATAAATAAACTATTCAGGGATAATAAATATAATATTCATGTAAACATTTCATTGGTCAGCTTCTCTTGCTAAGTTTTGGGTCAGATGATTTAGGAATACTGTAACGAGGCCATTTAATGTATTTCTACTCAATTTGTGTATACTGCATATAAAAACAATGACATCACTAAATTTACATAAAAAGGGTTGAAATCATTTGAATAAATACAAATTTAGTTATTTTTGAAAAGGGGTGAAATTGATAAAGCAATTTGAGCAAGATCCAGGAGATAAGTGGGAAATTTAGAAAATTGATTTTAAAAAAAAAGTACTCATGTAAAATTTATTATGATTATCCAATCATCTATTTCCCATATTGATTATTCCAATTCAGGGTCACTTGGAAGCTGGAGCTTATCCCGGTAATTAGCAGGCTAGAGGCAGAGTACGCCCTGGACATGTCGCCAGTTTATAATAATCATGAAATAAGTATTTCAATAAAATGCAAACAAATGCTTGTAAATAAAACGTGTAAATACTATTCAAATTGATTCACTGTGATAAAACCCAGGAAACCTGTCATCAGTCATTACTCATCACTGGAAATCTTGACCAGTGAGTTCACAGTTGAAGGATAGCAGCAGTGCTGCTGAAAACAGACAGAGGTGCCAGCTGGAAAAGATCTGTCCATATTAAAGTGAAAATGTAATTATTGGGATTTACGCCCACAAGCTACAGCTCACCCAGGGCATTATGTTTGATGTGGGGCGTGACTCGCTCACAGCATCAGTGCATTTTCAGTACAACTGCAAACCATGTTGGTAAGCCACTTGAGGTTTTCTTTTTATTCTTTAGAAGGAAATTTGCTGAATGACCACATCCCTAAAAGCTCTGGATGCTCTGTATGCAACCAAACAAGCTTTGTATTAGTCAGGAGGTACTTGGCTGAGGATTGATTCCCCAGGGAGAGCATTGCTGAAAGACTTCAGAACCACTGCTACAGCAGCACATGCTGCTCCTGCTGATAAAAACAGGAAAGTCAGGCAAAAATTCACACAGACTCAACAAAACTGGACAATAGAAGATGGAAAAACGCTGCTGCCTGTAGAAAAAATGTGCTGCTCATTAGTCGCTCAGTTTCATCTCTTGAGATCGTTCTGTGATCATTTGTTTCTGAATTACTTCTCCTAAGGGTTCCTTAGGAACAAGAGGTGAGCTAAAAAAGAGAAAAGACATTACTGAGACAAAGAAGGTTGAGTTGAGATAACTATTTGAGCCATACTTGAGAATTGGGATAAACATAAGAGATCAATTATGAGATCTCAGTTATGTCTCAACTAAGACATAACTGAGATCTCATAATTGTCTGCAGGGCCGCCCTCCCTAAACGCAGAGCACATGCTATGTATAAGGCCTCATCTTCCAACAGGGGCCACATTTTGCGCGAGGGGATGCATTTACACGCGGTAGCGCAAATGCGCTATACTCTGAGCCAGAAGAGAGAAGAGACCATCTGTAATTTGACCGCACAATGATTGGCACCACTTGACATCTGACCAATCAGATGGTGGGTGCGCATGCAGGCAGGCTCTCTCTCACAGAGCTACAGTAAGAGACATCACAAATCCGGAGCGAACAAGGGAGAGAGAGAGAAAAAAAAGGGCAAAACACGAGGAAACCTGTGCTTCACTTGAAGACGGGTATGTTGTTGAAAATAAAACTTTGTGACACGGACACCTAAGCTGCTACGCATTCAACAGGAATCTCTAACTTCTGTCTCTGTCCAGCAGCCCTGATTAACATTTATTGAATACATCATTAAAACTCTACTTCATGTGAGCTTGATTTGGTGAAAATATTCAAAAAGTAAAAGAAGAGTTTATTTGCAAAAGCAGTTAACTCCATTTTTTCTAAATGGCGTTTGTCTATTTTTGCAAATGAACTCTTCATATTTATCTTATATTCTGATTTTTACGGAGATCGCCTCAATGTCACTATCTGTTGGTTAATTAACGCGGCCCCCGCCCGAAATATCATTTTTTTTTTTTTTTTGTTTTTTTTTTTTTTTTTTTTTTTTTTTCTTCTTCTTTTTTCTTTTTTTCCCTTTTTCTTTCTTCCCTTTTTTTTCCTTTTTTTTTTTTTTCTATCTCTGGAACTAATATCGCTCTGTCAGGACGAATTTCATTTTGCGTTTACCACACGCTCTTCTGAACTTTCCATGGCGCAGCAATAGCGCACGCTAAATCCTCATTTAAATACGGCTGTTTGCGCCTGTTACAGATTGCGTGTGTAATCTTTGTAGATCAACCGCAAACGCTGAAGAGACAGCGCACGCTAATTATTAGCGAGGCAAAGAGATTAGCGGTCTTTATTTGGATTCTTTGTAAATCAGGGCCCAAGAATTTAGTTGGTGAGACGATAAAGTGGCTTTTGAGTGTAATTTTCAAAAGTACAGATAAAGAAGAGATCTAATTTGTACCAGTCTGTACCGTCTGTTTCTACCCTTTAATCAGGAAAAGAACACATTTCCCAAAAAAATTGTTTGATCTGAGTGTTCCTGTAAGCTACAGAAGTCAACAGAGCAAAAAAGAAAAAAAAATAGATTACATATAAAGAAAAAACATTGAGAAGCTTAACAAGAAGGACTTCACCATACCTGAGTGGGGTGGGGGCGACTCTGTTTACGCCTGACACCCTGCCAATTCTTTAAAATGCATCTTATGAATTGAGCTCATTGAAATCACATAAATTCAGCTTCCATGCAAACAGTCCAACCCAAACTTAGACACCTAGACTGTAATCAGTGTAATTATAGGATGGAACAGGATGTCGTTCCTCCAGTTAGTTTGAAACAGTCACAGCACTTTTTGTTTTTGCTCATCCGGGAAATCATTGAGAACAAATTTCAGGTATTGCGAAAGCTCAACCCTAATATCTAGCATGCCCTGTGCAATAGTCTCATGAGTGTCAGCTGATCTGCTGCCCGTTACGGTTAGTGGTGGTGAACTAACCGTTGTCATTCATATCAGTCATGAGATCTAAACTTTTGCCTACATACAACATGTTCTGCTGAGCTCAGTAATTTTCCATTCAGATCTTCAGCTTTATACAACCGCTTCTGGACTTAAACGTGAACATATCAGAGATTTACTCTTAAATCAGATGCGGCTGAGAATAAATCTGCAGTCTGTATACCACAGAGCACCATCACATGCTAACATGCTTCTGTAAAATATGAAGATATATACATGTATATGCATGCTCAGTGTGGTAAATATGTACATTTGCACTGATGATTTAGTTTCCTTATGGCAGTGGAAAGTTTTTGACAGCAGCATGATGGTGTCATAGGGATTATGCAATACTACAAAGAGATCCTATTTCATTTCGCAGCAGACCAGACTCCCCACGTCTCGAGCAACCAGAGAAAGCAGCCACAAATCCACAGAGAAACTGAAACAGGTTCCTCTTCATGCTGGCAACTGAACACAGTTCTGGTACCATTAAAACTACAAACAGATGGGGGCCGTCCTGAGAACGCAAGAAAACAATGTCAACAAGATTCATAACTCCAGGAATAGGCAACCTGGGGCCTGTTGCATGAAACCAAGATAAGGGATTGAGCCGGGATATGTTGTTACCCTGGCTTAACTCATCTGTGATCCGTTTGCACAAAAGCAGGATAGTGGAAAGTGGGAATAATGGTATAAGTTACCATGGAAAAAAAAAATAAATAAACTTGTGTTCTGATGATGAGCTCTCTGTTGAAAAGTCAGTGGATCTGCAGTGGACTACATTCAGTTCTGGCATTTGGTACTACTTTGATTTCCATGTTAAGTATGACCCTGATGGTAAGCTGTCGTGGACAAAAGCACACTGGGTTAAAAAGGGCACGAAAATGTAATTTTTTGGTATCTATTTAAAAAAAAAAAAAAATTGAACCATGACACCAAAGTAGTGAATTCTTCATTTGCGCAATCTCTTTGTTTGTGGGGGAGCTAAGGGGAGCTTGGCTCTCCTGAAAAGCAGAGGCATTTCCCTAGACACAGTCAGCTGGTAAAATAGTTTTCTTTCAGGGCACATTGAATTTTCCCTTAAATTTTCTCTCATCAAAGCGAGCATCCCACAGTTAACATCACCTGGGTGGCAAATCTGACACTTTTCTGATATCAGTGCTTGATGACAGCTTACACAGCCTTTCCAAAACTTGGTGGTCCCTGAGATAATTACAGGGGGCTGCCAAATTATTGTAAAACTGATATAATAATGAATACTAGGTCTGTCAAAATTAATGTCCTAATGAAGGACATTAATCAACACACCGAGTTGATGCGCCTGTGCAGAGCATTGACCTCAGAGCGTCAGACATTTAATTAAGTTTAATTCGGCCCCGCTTCTCTGCATGCTTCATGCATGGAACAGATAAACTATATTGCTAAAAGTATTTGCTCACCCATCCAAATGATGGAATCAGGTGTTTCCAACCACCTCCATGTCTACAGATGTACAAATGTAGCAGCTCGGCATGCAGACTGTTTCTACAAACGTGTGAAAGAATGTGTCGCTCTCAGGAGCTCAGTGAATTCCAGCGTGGAACTGTGATAGGATGCCACCTGTGCAACAAATCCAGCGGTGAAATTTCCTCACTCCTTAATATTCCACAGTCAACTGTCAGCTGTATTATAAGAAAATGGAAGTGTTTGGGAACGGCCACGTAAACTGGTGTTACTGCCAGTCTGAATTAAATTATTTATCTCTTTGACTGATGTGGGGAAGCTGAACTCCGAGTTGGCGGAGCTCAGGCCTGAGGTGGCGGAGCTGGGCTCCAGTGGGCTCTGGCCCACTTTAACCCCTGAATGTACCAAGAAATCGGTATCAACGAACATTCTGGGTTGTTTCGAATGCAAACTGTGATTAAACACGTTAATTCTTTTGTGATCAATTAATCATAATTCATGCGTTAAAGTCCCACACATAGTAAATAACTAAGTGCAGCTCCGTTTGAGGAACGACAAACACATAGACACAGCCTACTTATGTGTCTCTGTCTTCAAAGGCAAGATCAATCTTTGATCATCTGTTTGATCCCCGGTGCAGAAACGTGTAATTCCACTCTTCACATTGGCTCAGGAGCCAGTGAGGGGTCATGCATCCTTTTTTGCAGCAGGAGAATTGAATATGCTTGAGTTCATAAGGTTTTGCCTCTTTCAGTATCTTGGTTGTCACCAGTTCACCATTGACAAGTTGTCTTCCAAAATCAGTGGCAGCTCGCTCGGTAGGTTGGCTGAACCATGTGTGCCTGCGTGTGGACGACGCAGAAAGACTGGCGTGTCAGAATTTTTTGGTTTTGTCCGTGTAGTGTGACACGTCCCACGACATGTCCCCTCATATTGACCAATAGGAGGACAGTGCGCCTTTGCCTCTACCAGAGAGACGCTCAGGTGCGCCGGTACACAAACAACAGTGGAGGAAAGGAAGAGAGACGCAGTCCCGCTCCGGTGGAGCGGGGGAGAGATTTATGGAGCTGTGGCATCAGTTTACTCCAGAAAAAAAGAAAAGAAAAGCAAGACTGAGTGTGCCAAGTTTATTTTCAACAGTGTTAAACCTCCACGAACATTCAAAAGGGTGTATCTCTCTTGAATAAAACATTACTTTATTAACTCGAAACATAACCACACGATATGTGTGTTATATCAGTAATATAATAGTAATAGTCAACAGTAGTTTACAGCAGGTCCAAACGTGCACGAATGTGACGCTCTCAAATAAATCAATGACAAAATCACAGAAAAATCACTTTGTTTAAATAAAAATACCGCAACATAACAGACATTGCGCTCAATAAGATGAGCAAATATGACACCCATGCGCGCTCGTGCACTCAGCCGTAACTATCCACTTTACGCGTGATCATCAAAGCTAATTAACCATCTGAACACACCTACTGGATGCAGAATAGACACAGCGATGCTGCTGCTGCGCAGCTCTCAGTTTATCATGCGTGTGTGATTTCATGTGGTTGCCGTGGTTACCAGCGTGCGCTCTGAACTGATGGAGTTTAGTGAATGACGTGAGGATGTACCCGTATGCGTTCGTATAGAACAACACACTTTATTTCACTTTATGGCAGTTTTATAAAAGTAGCGTCACTGGGTCGGCTGGACTTTGCTCTCGTGGCAGCAGACTGTGGTCAGCATGATGGTTTTGGCTTCGCTTGGCACCGGACGTCCTGCGCGCGGTGCGTGATGCACCTGGTGGAAGCAATGGCGCCGATCAGAGCCCAGTTTCTCTCTTTCAAAGCTCTTTTTCAAAGATGAGGAGCGAGTCTTTCTGTGCGCATCATGGATTTAATCCTGTTTAGTTACAACTGAAAACCCGCTCCACAGAACAACTGGAACAGGCAGAATACACACAAACAGTTCATGTTGGTCACAATAATGGAGGGAACTGATGTCTCCGTCCACTTTCCATTTCATAAGTGACCCAAACAGTCAATTCAGAGACTCCAAACCAAGTGACTGATTGACAGCTGCTTGTCCCGCCTCCTGTTTCGTGTTGTCTTTTGCGACACCCCGCGACGATCAGACGGTTGTCTGTCTGGTGCAATCCTTGTAGTGTGACCACTCGCGAGTAACACGACACCGTACGATTTTATGACACAATTTCTGTTAATCTGACATATGACCATCGTGAACGACGGAAAAAGTCGTGTAGTTTGATCCTGGCTTTACAGATGTGAAATTCATTGATTACTCCTCTCTGGTGCTGCTACACTATCATTCTATCATTTTTTCTGTGAAAAGAGTTTACTGTTTGCTGAAAATAACAACATATTTACTGGTGTCATAATTTGGGGAAAAAGTTGATTGCCAGTAAAGTAAAAATGTAAATATTGGACAAAAGGTGAAAAAATGGCTCATTTTTTTGCATTAAATTGATGCAAAATCAGGTAGAATTGTGTTTTAAGTGTAATTTTTTCAGTGGATGTTGTCAGCACGTGTTTT
This sequence comes from Atherinomorus stipes, assembly GCA_023101725.1. Classification (NCBI taxonomy): domain Eukaryota; kingdom Metazoa; phylum Chordata; class Actinopteri; order Atheriniformes; family Atherinidae; genus Atherinomorus; species Atherinomorus stipes. The sequence goes on along the minus strand of JALJCO010001882.1, from coordinate 757,880 downwards.
GTGTATCTGGAGAGCATTTATTGGCAGCCTACCCAACCCACCGAAGATTTGAGGAAAAAAAAAATTTTTTTCACATTTTTTTGAAAAAAAAAAAAAAAAAGTCATGGTTGCAGACACTAAAATGGCCACAACTGTTTGTTTTTTTTGCAATATTTCCGGCAGAGCAGACCCTCCAATTATTTGTCCTTAGGGTCTAAGTTATGAGAAAAAAACACAAATAAAAAGTATAACAGGCGATGTCAGGTCCAACCCATTTTTGATACTTTGGCTCTCCGACTATAAAGTAAGAAATGCCATGGTTTTATTTTCACTGGTAATCACCTATATCAGCCTCCCACTGCATGGGATACGCTAAAACAAACTTTTTTTTCTCTTTTGGCAGCTCTATCTCCTTATAAAAGCAGTATTTCTTAAAAGTATTTCTCAAAAAATAAAGTCTCTTTGTATTGCACTTAAAGATGGAAATAATGTGTCCAGTCATATTATTGTTCTTTTAAAAATGACTTTTATTGTAGAAGCACTGCACCACTCACATACAAACACAATTATATGAGTTCATGTTCTATTGTTTCACATTACCCAGCAAGCCATGAATTAAATACTTAAATAAGAAAACATCGTTAAGCTTATGTAGTCTTTGTATATGTAGACTGATGTTTGGAAGCATATAACAGGTTTGAAATAATAAAAGAAACCAGCATTAATAGTTTATTATGGCTTACCAAGGTTACAAAAACAAATCATTCAATCATTGCATTATAAAACATCCATCAATCAGATTAACATCAAAATATTGAGATTCACCAAGTGTCCACAGAGCAGGAAGCACCGATGAATCAGAAGTACAGTACATAAAATTGTATGTCAGTCTTCAATGAGCAGTATGAGATTTTACCTGCTGTGAACGTACCGCTAAAAAAAAAGTGGTAAAAGCGGTTCAGCATATGTATGCAATATTACAGCTACACTACGACTGGCTATTGCATAACAATTATGGGTGTAAATCACGCTGCAATATATTAGTTCAGTGGGTAATGAGCCGATGTTTACCAACAACTTCTGACACTGCACCATTTAAAGTTGACTGTTTTGCAATATTATCTCGTTATTCATATCAAATCCCTAAAAACAACTAAAATAAGATAGTATCTTTTTTTATTCCTGAGTTTTATCAGATATTTAAATAAAAACAGTCTGATCTTTGACCAGAAACATACTGTCACATTTGACAATAGATACGACCAAATTGGGATTTTTAGAGTAGCGCAAGGGATGTTTGATATTATCGGCCAATATTGGCATTAAAATGTGATATCGGAAAATGTTGGTATTGGTTTTTGAGCCGACATTTTACCAACAAAATCTTGCGAGATTTTACAAATGAAGTCTCATTGTTCTGTTATGAAATCTTGTGAGATCTTGTTCCATTAGCGCCGTTCCAGCATGTATAAAACTCTGTTATTGTGGGAGAACTTCATTTCCCAGCATTCCTTTCAGAATGTGACTACAGTGCAGCTGCTGCTGCTACAGACTGACTTGCTTTGAAGCTGCTTATAATATGTTTAGTTTTAAGTTGTTGGTTAAGTTACCAAGTTGTCAGAAACATTAGAATTAGCCACATGTTGGCTAATACCTGCTAGTATCTGATATCTGGCAGCCAGACGTCCAAAATGAACCCCTCTGGCTGAGTTAAGGATATTTTGAGATCTTTGCTCTCAGCAGAATATAGTTGTATTTCTCAAAATATGAGGGATACAACCTCACACTCCTCTGCAGATATCGGTATCAGTTGATATCAGACATCTGACTTTAAGAGTTGGAATTGGATATTGGTAAAACAAAAAGGCAGTACCTGTAATAACTTTGTTTCTGGACTCCCAATGATAAAAATTCTACATGTAAGGCTTAAAAAACTAACAGAAACTTCAGAAAAAGGAGGGTAATTGTTTCTGGTTGATTCTTTTCACTGCTGTGACCAGGCATCTACAGTCGTCCTCAAAATTATTCATACCCTCCAATGAGAAGAATATGCTAAATTCATAATAGTAATTCAAACTGCAAGAAACTAAAGAAACAAATAATAAATTAAAATTTACAAAATTATTATTTAGTGAAAGGAAATATTGCTTTTGAATTGTGGTTGGATATAATAAGAAAAAACGAATAAACAAAACTGTCCAGGATGCATTAGAGCACCTTGCTCATGAACAGTGGACCAGAATGCTACTGTTCATAATCAATGATTTTCATAAAAAAATTTCATTTATTATTACTTTTGTCAATTTCAACTTATTTCACTGACAGATGTTTTTTTTTTTTTTTTTCTTTGATTAGAGGGTTTGAATAATTTTCAGGACAATTTGGAATTTTAATATGTATTAGTGATAACTTAGTTATTTATGCAATAATTTTAGAAAATCCCTGTGTTTATTTGATCAATTCTCTTTGCAATAGTGTGTTTATTTTGACAGCCTTAAAATCCACCAATTTATTTAATGAATACAGGCTCTATTTTTGTTATTTTACAATGATCTGGTGACCCCCTGAAATTTCCCCCATGGGTGTCCCAAGCCTCACTCTGAGGAAACACTGCACTAGATCACTGATTGCAGGTTAATGCTTTGTTAATACCCAGTAATGTTGCACAATTAAACATTCTTCATCAAAGCCACATGCTAAATTTTACCATTTAAATATAAAGCATTTAGAAAAAAGAAAAAGAAAAAAAAAACACATCCAGAATCTACACGGTTAAATCCTTCAGCACAAAAATCAGCGTCATCATTTCTCTGCTCATTAAGGCTTACATTGTGTTGTTGAAAATAAAATTTCCATTTTGAAATGATCATTTTTCTCTCATTGGGTTTGGCTGATTGACCTATTGGTTTCTATTTTCAGTAACAGCTATTAAAAATGTGACCTGACTCAAACAGGTCGAATCTCTTCACTCCATCTGCTTTTCAAATGATTTAACTTCGCTTTATTAAAAGAAACTGAAGAAAGAGGAGAGGTAAGGCCAAAGAGAAACATGTTTAAATAACCAACATGTTTGTCACTACACGACGAGCAGCGCCAGCAAAATACGTAGTGACAACCCATTTTGGGAGACCATATAACCGAAACTTAGGTTCACACGAGGACGATTGCAGGTAAAAATGACAAAATATTCAATTGGAAGTGCCTTTCGTTCACACGGCAACGGCGTTATTCTGGGCTGAAGACGGAAAAATCTGAGGACTCATTCCAAAGTGGAATTCCTGAAAATGCAACGCTGTTGAGTTCTCGTCTGCACGGCACAAAACGCAAAAATGATGGTTGACCTGCTCACGCCATGCTCACGTCGTATGCGCATTGACATCACGCACAAACATCGACGTGCGCGGACTCGTTGGCCACTCTGTAGCCTACGTAGTCCGCGATTTTGGTAGTGTGCAGGTAGTGTTTATTTTAGGGATGCACAATATTGAAATTTTGACCGGTATTTTAAAACTCATGTGGCCGATTACCGATATCGCTACCGATATTAAAGCTGAAAAAAAGCAGTCATTGCAAATAGGAGTTTTGTTATTTGTTTCCGACACTTTGAAAAATAGGGGTGGGAAAAAATACTGATACACTGAAATATCGCGATATTTTCAAATGCCGATATCAAATCGATATTTAAAAACGCGGTATCTATTTTACTTACAAAATCTTGCAAGATTTAATCATTCTGAAACAAACTCTCGTAATATTTTGTGAATTCTCGCAAGATTTCATAAGTAAAATAGATTGCGTTTTTAAATCTCAATATGATATTAGCATATGAACATATCACAAAATTTTCATGAATTCTCGTGAGATTTCATAACAGAATGAAGAAATATCACGAGAATATGATGAGATATCAAATCGATATTTAAAAACGCGGTATTGATCTATTTTACTTACAAAATCTTTTGAGGTTTAATCATTCTCTTACAAACTCTCGTGATATTTTGTGAATTCTCGCGAGATTATGTTCATAAAATACATTGATCCCGTGTTTTTTAAATGTCAATATTATATCAGCATATGAAAATATAGCGATATTTCAGTGTATCGATATTTTTCCCCACCCCTAGTCTTCAGAAGACTGTAAAAAAAGAAGCTTTTGAAGAAGAAGGTTTTTCTTTTTTACTTTAGAAACAGCAGACTGATCGCTTAAATATCGGTTAAATATCGGTAGGGTGGCTGATGTCCGATTCTCAGTTTTAAGGCCGATATAGGCCGATACTGTTGGGGCGCCGATTATATTGTGCAGTCTTTGGTGCAGACCTCGAAGTGGGACATACCTTACGTAAACCCAGCGGATCGAAGAAAGATTTTACGCATGCGCGCGGACGTGGTGGAGTTCCATCCCAGAACCACGTATCGGCCTGGCGTGCATATCCAATCGAATTCCACACACTCTTGCATCCTCATTTGCACGCAGATTTCTTCATGACGACACTCGTGTAAACGTGGATAAAAAGATGAAGACGAGATGCCACTTTTTGCTTCTCCTCCTCTGACCGTCGCCGTGTGAACGTAGCCTCAATCAGATAACTTATAAACCCTCAGAAGGGAAATTATTCTCTAAATAATCCCTTTGGGATTTACTCTGCAACTCTTCCCTGCAAAACAACAAAATGCTATTAGAAGCTGGGATGGAAGAAAAGTGGCAGTTCACTGTTTCCAGATCCTATGGCTTTTATCATTTACACTAATAACTGCTTTCTACGACCCCCACTTCTTAATACATGAAGAAAAAAAAACACGAGATGCAAGAGTTAGAAATAAAAAGCACTGCTGAGAAAATCTGCATGCTGTCATGACATTAGTATTCACGCAAGCTGTTATTATAAACAATAATAAAAATAATGCAGCTTATAACTTGAAATAAAGCAAACCAGCTGTTTACAGGATGCTAGCTACTCACTTCTAGAAGTCCATCAGTGGGCACCAAGCCAAAAGAAAACCTGTAAAACTCGGGTTTTGTAGCAACATGCTAAGAATTGGTCTGAAGTTCGACTGCGAAGAATGTGACGTGTTCAGCTTTCCTTATTAAGCTTTCTTGAGTTGAGTTCACGCGTAGTCTTCCATTAGCCATCAGGTGAAACACGCCGGACGTGTGCAGGGATTTAGTCCAGATTCCTCCGTTGCCCATCACCATGTCTTGTGATGTCAGAAGGTATCTGTCGCTAGAATAAGATCCTCGGATGTGAAGCACAGAGGATTTCAGGGTTACAAGTCTACCCTTTTCTGTTTCACCCTGATACGTGACCTGCAGGGAGATTCTGTAGTAGCCATCTCTGGGAATCACCACTTCACCGTTGGAGTAATTGAAACCTTTACAATAAGCATTTCCCTCGCTAGGCTCCCACTGAAGATATTTTCCATTACTGATATTACCGAAAGGAGCTAAAGACAAGAACACAAAGACAAAACTCGAGTTAGACATCGACTCCTGGAAACACAGTGAATCATAAACTGATGTTAAGCTGAAGCACAGGTGAGGAAATATTTGCAATCAAGCAAAAAAAACTTTCTTTTTTTGAGCTGCTGGTTAAGGCAGTTATTCATTATTTCATTTGTACACACTCGAGTATTCGCTTTACTTTCCAAAACCCTGTACTAATACTCCTGCCAACACACTAAACTAAATAAAGATGGATAAACTGAGCCGTGATTGAAAACTGCTTTCTGTGGTCATAAGTATGTGTAAGTATTACATTTTTCATACCCTCCAATTAAAGAAAAAGGCTAAATTCACAATAGTAATTCAAATAACAAGACACTAAAGAAACTAAAAATAAATAAAAATTTACTGAATTATAATGTAGTGAAATAAATTATTGTTTTTGAATGGTGGTTAGAAATAGTAATTAAATAATAATAATAATAATAAAAAACTCCCAGACACATCAGAGCACCTTTACCTTGTTTTATTTTTTGTCTTTTTGTTTTTAATAATTCTGTTAAACCACAATTCAAAATCAAAGGCATGATTTTCATAGATTTTTTTAAAAATGTATTATTACTTTTTTTTTTTATTTCAACTTATTTAATTGGCAGCTGATTTTTTTCCTTCTTTAATTGGAGGGTATGAAGAATTTTCAGGACTTTATGTAATTTAATTATATACATCTATGTAGTTCATACATTGTCTGACAGCTTCTATAAACTGCACAAAAAGTCAGGAAATTTGTGTTTGGTGCCTCATTTCTCCCCTTCAATAAAACCAGCCGGTGTTGCATCATACATGGTTAGAAAGGCTGAATAGTCCCCTTTACAACCTGAGAGAACTTGTAGGGATTACACTTTTAAGGAATGAGTGACACAGATAAACACCTGAGTAGGAAATCTTCTCCTGTTGGTATTTACTTCTGTTTTGAGATGCGAGTGCTGCCAGGTATGTGTCAGCCACAGAAGTATGTCGGGCGCCTGACTGAACTGACTGAGAGGACATTCAGAATTTGGGGGTGAGGAGGATGAAGTGATCAAACATTTTCTCATCTGCACATCATTGTCGGAAATCTTGGCTTTCAGTACAGAAAATCTTGGCATCAAAACAAACAAACAACACAAACTATTTACAGTAGGGATGCACGATATTGGAATTTTGGCCGATATCCAATATGCCGATATCTTTTAACTCATATCGATACCGATATTAAAACTGAAAAAAAAATAAGCAGTCATTGTAAATAGCAGTTTTGTCATCCGTTTCCAACACTTTGAAAAATAGGGGTGGGGAAAAATATCGATACACTGAAATATCGCAATATTTTCATATGCCAATACCAAATTGATATTTTAAAAAGCAGTATCGATCTATTTCACTACAAAATCTGGAGATTCATCGTTCTGTTACAAAATCTCACGATATTTTGCCAAGTCTCGCAAGATTTCATAGCAGAATAATGAAATATCGCAAGATAGATCAATACTTACTTACTTATCAATACTAATATCAATGTTTCAGCATATTGATGTTTTTTCCACCCGTAATCTTTAGAAGTTTTAAAGTCTGTAAAAAAGGAGTTTTTGAAGAAGAAGGTTGTTTTTTTTAAGACTTTAGAAACAGTGGGCTGATCGGTTTAATATCGGTTAAATATCAGTTTATAAATATCAGTTAAATATCAGTGGGGTGGCCGATGTCCGATACTCAGTTTTAAGCAAGGGGCAAACTCCGCCTCAGAACAGTGAAGCTCGTTAGCTTGTTGGAAATAGTGTAATCCTCCCTTCATCCGCTAGGGGCTGGCTCCAAGAGCGAGCAAATCCCCATAGACTCCCATGTTAAAAACGCCAACTTCACAGCAGAAATAAACAGGTTTACAGCCTGGTTCAAAAATCATTTTAGGTTTATTAGGTCAAGTTTACCTTCATGTCAACTGTGAGGGGGTGAATTTTTTTATAACTCATTTGTTTAGATGTTATTTATTCTTCAAATTACACATAATTAAGGGCGTGTCCTTATGACAGACCGGAAGCTCCGCCCCGACCGGAGGCTCCTAGTTAGCTCCTTCTTTGCTCTTAATAAGGTCTCAGTTTGTTACAGAGTCGCACAACGGCGGTTTTTAGTCAGCGAATTGCAAGTCTAAGCATGTCTTACCTTAACCATGCCGCTTAGGAGCCTTATCTTTGTTAGCTCCTCTTAGTTTCGTGTTAGCTCAGTTAGCGTTTAGCCCACAGTACGTCAGCTGTCAATCATTTGCCCCGCGGCCGCGCTGTGCCCATTTTAGGATTTTCCTGGAGTGACGACGTACGTGACACGGCAAGATGGCGACGGTAAGACACGCCCAACTGGCTTCACATTTCTCTATTCAGAAGAGACCGGAAGCTACGTCCAGTAATTATATACAGTCTATGGTTTTAAGGCCGATATCGATAGGGAGCCGATTATATCGTGAATCCCTTATTTACAGTCGTCCTCAAAATGATACCCTCCAAATAAAGATGGAAAAAAATCGGCTGTTAGTGAAATACGATCAAATTGATGAATGTAATAATAAACAAAAAATTCAATAAAAATCATGACATTGATTTTGAATTGTGGTTTAAAAGAAATATTAAAAACAAAAACACAAAAAATAAAACAAACAATGGGGCTCTGAAGCTAAAATTTTGAGGCACTCGCTACAATCAGGTGTTTTCTGTAACCAATCAGACGTCTGCACCTGTTGACAGGTATTTAGGTCCACTGTTCAAGGATAAGGTGCTCTAATGTGTCTGGGATAGTTTTGTTTTTTATTATTATTATTATTATTTTCAACGACAATTTAAAAGCAATATTTATTTCACTAAATTATAATTTTATAAATTTTTATTCATTATTAGTTTCTGTAGTTTCCTCTTATTTGAATTACTATTGTGAATTTAGCCTTTTCTTTAACTGGAGGGTGTGAATAATTTTGAGGACGACTGCATCTGGAAATCTTTACAATGTGAAGTTTTAGTTAAAGTGACACGAAGACAACAATTAAACCCACTTTTATTTGAGTTGAGCTCTGACTTATGGGTGATATTTACATCTTCTTCAATCTTTGCTATGAACTCCAGGTATTTTTTTTTTTTTTTTAATAGTCCTGCAGCTGTATATGGCAAAGTCCACTGACAATAAGGAATAAAAACAGAAAAAGCCGTGGGATGACTGCAACGTTGCATCCTGAAGACGCTTTTCCCCTCCTGCTATTTTTGGAATTTACAGTTATTTATGCTTCTATGTACAAAGTATCCTCTCAAACTCGGCTGGTTTTTGGTGCCGATGTGGATTTATTCCAGAAATAGAGGACCATCATTTTTGTCCTTTTCAGGCAGACATTGAACTTTCTGCTCACTTTGGCTGCTCCTGATTGGAAATTACTGTCAATTTTAGCTCTGTAATTGGTGGAAAGTTTGACAGAAAGTGGATGTATCACAATTTCTGGGTCAAAGTGGAGGTTTCTTATTACTTTTATGACAAAAATGTGAAAAACAATGATGTTATGCATCACTCATTGTGGATTTACCATATAGTGTCTCCGAATAAACATTTCAATTTGCGGCTGGGTTGCAAATCTCCTGGACGGGATATAAATGCCTGGAAAACGCCCGTATAACACCGGAAATGTAATCTATCCATCACAGTTTACCCCCCAGAATTACACACTTCCAATCCTGAGAATTGGTGTAAACATGAGCGATAGCATTGGGAGGCACTGGGGACATAGCAAAGTTTTAAGTGTGAAAGGACATTTAAATGAATCATCCAAACACAAATTTCCTTACTTTTGTGCTAAATTAGAGAAACAGAACCTGCTAATATATGCTGATTAAACTCTTTTTCTTTTCTTGAATAAACACGAGTGCCTGGCTCACAGACATAGTAAAATCCTTCTTCTGTGTGCTTACAAAGATTCACAGTTGTCTATTTTTGTTTGTTTGCTTTTTACCTGTTAACAGGGCTCTGGGAAACACATCTTGATCATCAGGGGTTCCCACCTGCTGCTGCGCTCGATCAGCATCTACAAGAGAAAATTTCATAAACTCTTGTTATTAATGATGCATGAAAGTGACACAGTCTTCACTTTTACTTCATCACTTAAGATTTTACCTGATGGGCGGCTGTCAGGCGGATTTGTGGTCTGTGAGGAAACAAATCACAGTCAGTGTCAAGTTATAATCAATAAATAGCAGCAGTACAGGAAAAAAAAATGTAATAAATGTAGAGGTATTTAAAATAATGCTAGCAATGTTTTTAAATCTGAAAAAAAAGTGTGTTTTCTTTCTTAACATGCTTATGTTATTCTGAATTAACTATGTTATTCTGAATGAACTTGTTCCTCCATCATGACCAATACAGCTTGGTAGCCATTGGTTTGTGTGTGTTTTGCAAGCATCTGGTTAGTCCGGTTGAGCCGTGCACCGTGATCCTGCATCAGTACGTCATCTATAAAACTCAAAACCAGAATTTCATGCTAGATTACATTTTTAAACATTTTGTGCTTTTTTTAAAAAAAATCAGAACTTAATAAGCCTGAACTGATCAGAAGAAAATAAGTTGGCAAATGACGTCAGGGCTGATTTCTGTGGGTTGTTCACGAAAGCAGAAGTTGGGTTTTAAGGGCTCTGAGAGGCACGCGCTTGTTGGTCTATTTCATGATCTCTTAGCGACTGCAACATATATCAACATTTAAATGAGCTTGTTATCAAATGACTCAGCACATGGAGGCTTTTTTTTTTTTTTTTTTGCAAGAGGGAAAGTTTTGTTTTTATGGTTGATACTAAAGTGATTTACTCTGGTTGATGAGTAACTACGTTAACCCAGTTATGGCTGTCAACATCGCCTCTGATCCGGGCGAAAGTTGGCTTGGCAGCAAAAAGCACCGCTATCAACACGCGTCATTACGCATGCATGCGTCTGCATGTGCTGAGGTGCGCTCTCAATGAAAGCTGGCCTCTTTAAAATAAAGCGGTACCCGTAGCCCAAGTCACTAAAAAAAGAAAAGAAAAGAAAGTGTGTGTGTGTGTGTGTGTGTGTGTGTGTGTGTGGTGAGTGCGTTCAGATTCAGATCCCTTTATTTTCCCAAAGGGAAATTAGTTTTGCAGCCAAACAGAACAAGCAAACTAAACACGAGAGCAGTTGCTACAAGAGCATTGAATGTGTCAGTGCCAACAGATTTTCATGTGGAGCGGATAATGCGTAAAACAGTCCATCCATTCATCTGCAAGACGCAAAAACCCCGCGCTGGAGCTAAACTAAACAAACAACAAATCCATGTCTAAATTTAGTAATCAGACTGATTGATTAGAAAGCAGCAGGATGCGGGTTTTAGCTATTTCAGGTTTAAAGAAAAGCTTATTGTTCGTCTACCTTTGCAGTCATTTTCCTTAAAAAATAAATAAATAAATTTAAGACCCATTAAAATTTCTTTGGAAAGCCTCGTCAAACCGGGGACACATTGGCTCGAAATGCGAAAAGACAACAACCGCTGTCTGGGCTTTGCGCCAGTCTGGTTCGTTCAATGTGAAAAAAAAGAAGCTTTTAGCCAAGAAAAAGTGTGTTTAGATAACGACTGGTGGATTTAAAAGGAAACTCAAAGAAGTGCTTATTCTTTGGTTGAAGTTCCGTTTCCAAAGAGAAAGTGAACAAGATTCAGGGATCGCACGTGCATGGCTTTTCTGGCAGAGAAAGTTATGAAAATGTATTCCTGAGCATCGGCTACTTCCAGTAATCTTTGCAGGAAGTGAACTTCGACCCAGATAACTCAACCTGCTGTTGTGTAAATTAAAAACTACACTGATTTTTTTTTCTCCAGCAACTTTAAAACGTATTTAAAATCATCAGCTTAACTGAGTGTGAGAGTGAAAAGTGACAGGAAAAGTTACCTGGCTGTCAGGTGGCGTGGAGCACTGGCGTCCATATAAAACCACCATCAGTCCAGCGAGAGCCGAAAGCAGGACGAGGAGAACCGCGGATAAAACCTGCGCCATCCGGCGGCGTCGAATCTCCTTCTGGCGGAGATGCAGAAAGTATTGCTCCTGTAGGTGAAATCCAGCCTCCGCTCCTCCTTCGCAGCCGCACCTGCAGCCTTCCTCCTCCATGCCGCCAGCTTCCCATTTGTGGAGCAGCTGCTGAGTTCCTGGAAGCATTTTCATTTATTCTTGTAGAGTCGCCCACGTTCAGACGCACTGCGCAGGCTGGCAGTCCCGATAAGTTTCACTGAGTATAAAAATCACGCCCAGACCTCCCCTTTGTGGGTTAATTTTCTTTGGATCACGTCATAGTTTGGTCCGTTTTTGGCTGAATTAGCGGATGCACACACAGAGCAAACGGTGACTCATAAATAGGACATGTCTCCGGTTTCTCGAGTTTTCATATCGGCGAGGCAGTTAACGCGTTTCAGGGGTGGGGACACTTCACGGTATGAATGAAAGGAGTAAACATGAAGGTTTAGATAGTTTCTGCTGATTACTGCAGAGTTATGTTTGCTGTACAAACTTTTACTGCTCATTTAAATAAATCCTCAGCAGCACCCTCATCCAGCGTGACACTTTGTTATGGTTGAGCTTTTCTTGCAGTTACAGTCTTCCTAAAAAATATTCATTCCCTTCAATTAAAAAAAGCCAAATAACAAGAAACTATAGAAACTAATAATAAATAAAAATTTACCAAATTATAATTTAGTGAAATAAAATATTGCTTTTTAATTGTGGTTGACAAAGATAATTTAAAAAAAAGAAAAGAATAACTGTCCCAGTCACATTAGAGCACCTTTCTAATGAACAGTGGACCAACATACCTGTCAACAGGTGCAGACGTCTTTTTGAACACAGCAAAGAACACCTGACAAAGTGTTGTTCAGCCAACCAATTTCCAATTTAAACTTATTTCACTGACAGCTGATCCCCCCCCCCCCCCCCCCCCCCTTCTTATAGTGAAGGGTATGAATAATTATGCAGTCAAATGTGGTAGCATCAGCTGGAAATGCACGGGTCTCAATCACAAGTGCTGAAGAGATTTTCAACATCACCAAAATCGAGGAAGAAGCCACTTCTTCAATGTAAACTTTCATTCATGGACTTCCATTTCCATATCCAGATATGGACATGGAAATAAACCTGCAGTTTAAAGGGTGCTTGCAAAGCTTGGTGCACCACCTACTGGTAACACAGGCTCTTCAAAGATGTGGGAAGAGATTATAAAACTCCCTCAAGAAGGTTAAAGATGTTGGCTGCTTCTGGTCAGCTGTGCCCAAATTTAGAAGCAAATGCAAACATGATGCAAATGTTGTGAAAGGAAAAATTATACAGAAAATACTCCACAAAAATAAATTGGAAGAAACGGATATTTGTGTTTGTGGGCGAACAATGAAAGCAGCAGAAGGAAATAGGATATCCACAAAAAGCAAACGTAAACCAACACTATGCTAAAACAGATGAAAACAATGTTCCAGTAAGCTGAGAGGATGCAGTTTATGGACTGTGGTCCGATTAAATCAAGATTCAGTGATGAATCACTGATCAGTAGATACCATGACGCTGGAGCTTTGGTGTAGTGCAGGGTCCACAAAACGGAAAGACGATTATGTGACGAAAAACAAGCAATTATCCTCACTAATCTACAGTCCATCATCATTAACTCTATCGTAAATGTGTAGGTGGCTGAAATTTTCCTTCAATTAAAGGGTGCTGAATGAAGCGGAGGTCAGATTTCCATCTGAGCTGAAAAATATGCTTTTCATTTAAGTCCTCAAAAAAACTTGCCAGAAAAGACAGAAGGAGCTGAAATAAAGTAACTGTAATTTTGAGGGTTTTATTAAAAAAAATCTTCCTGTTTATCTGGAGCAAAAGGGGGGAAAAAATACAAGAATTCACATTAGTGTGCTGAAAGATGTGCAGGTTTCATGACGCAAATAAAAAATTAGGAAGTGGTGCTGCTGTCGAGTCTGTAGTTGCAAAGCCTTTCTTTAAGAAGAGAAATAAAAACTATGGTGTAAATAAGGAACAGAGCATTTTCGCTGACGCGAGGCCCATTAACTTTTTTCTCTGAGGATCTACGCACATAACAAAGGACCAATACTGCACAAAAGCCGTCATCCAGCTCTCAGTCCTTTATATTTACATAAAAGAATCCAGAACGTCTTGTTCTCCAGGCTTTTTGATGATCTTAGAGGTTTTTTTTATTTTACATTGGCCACTTTTTCACTCATTTCCCATCCACTCCTGATACCTGTCTATATTCAGAGGAGTGTTTCTGCCAACACATACCAGAATTTAGCCATAAAGCCATCTGGATCCTCGGGTACTTGGAGTTGGCAGACATAATTGGTTCCCATTTCTTTAGTTGCATGTATGAAAACTACCAAAGAGAAGACAGTTTGACTGAAAACACAAGGATTTATTTTTACATATGTTATTTGGCTTGGTGGCATGTGACCCCCCTAGATAAGAGATTAGAAGAAGAGGAAGATGAAGTGGATGGAAAGGAAAAGAAAAAACCCCCCCAGTATTATTATCCCCCATAGAAAGAAAAAAATTGCGGAATAGAGAAAATAGAAAAATAAAAATAATAAATAATAATTATATTTCCTTTTATTATGAATGATGGATGTTTGAATTTTATCCTATATCATTATGGTGATGTTATATTTTTATTTTGTGGATAAAAAATATATATTCCAATATTAAAACTGGAAAAAAAAAAAATTATTGGAATTTTTTTTTCCATTTTTTACCCTTTTAAAAATTGGGGGGGAAAAAATATATATATTGTGAAATATCTTGGTATTTTTATATGCCGAAATCAAACAAATATTTAAAAACATGGCATCGATCTATTTTACTTGCAAAATCTTGCGAGATTTCATAGTTCTATTAGAAAATCTCACGATATTTTGTGAAATTCCGTGAGATTTTGTAACATAAGGATGAACGGCCCACCCCCCCCTCTCTCTTCTCTTCTTTGGTATCCCCCGGTGCCGGTGCCCCTGTGTTCTCCGCCCAACGAAGAAGGTGCTGCTGTGAAGGGGACCTATATCACTGAATTCGTTAGTAAAATAGATGGATACAGTGTTTTTAAATGTCTACGATATCAGCATATGAAAATATTGCAAAATCTTTGTGAATTCTTGTAAAATTTTGTAACAGAATGATGAAATATCGTGAGATTTCATTTGTAAGATAGATCAATACCGCGTTTTTAAATGTCAATATGATGTCAGCATATGAAAATATCGCAATGTTTCAGTGTATTGATGTTTTTTCCCACCCATAGTCTTTGGAAGTTTTAAAGTCTGTAAAAAAGAAGTTTTTGAAGCAGAAGATGAAAAAGTTTTTTTTTTTTTTTTTAGACTTTAGAAACAGCTGGCTGATCCGTTAAATATTGGTGGGGTGGCCGATGTCCAATACTCAGTTTTAAGGCTGGTGAAGGCCGATACCGACAGGGGGCCGATTACATTATGCATCCCTAATTCTGAATTGTGGTTCAAAAGAAATATTAAAACCAAACAAAAAATAAAACAATCAAACAAGCATGATGGGGCAA
Organism: Atherinomorus stipes; assembly: GCA_023101725.1. Taxonomy (NCBI): domain Eukaryota; kingdom Metazoa; phylum Chordata; class Actinopteri; order Atheriniformes; family Atherinidae; genus Atherinomorus; species Atherinomorus stipes. The sequence continues at coordinate 742,852 of JALJCO010001882.1, read as the reverse complement.
TCAGGTGTTTTCTGTCATGTTCAAAAAGACTTTTACACCTGTTGACAGGTGTTTTGGTCTGCTGCTCATAGGAAAGGTGCTCTAATGTGTCTGGGTCAGTTTTGGTTTGTTTATTTTTTTTAATTATCATTTTCAACCACTATTTAAAAGCAATGATTTATTTAATCAAATTATAATTTTGTGAATTTTTATTTATTATTAGTTTTTTTAGTTTCTTGTTATTTGAATTATCATTGTGAATTTAGCCTTTTCTTTAATTAGAGGGTATGAATAATTGAGGATGACTGGAAACAAATCCAGCGAAGACCTGACGCAGGACCTGAGAGATGCATCTGGACCTCCAGCTGAAGCCACATCAGAAACGGTCTCCATGGAAAGGTGGCCGTCAAGACGCTGTTAAGCGAGAGAAACGAGGAGAAAAGGCCAAATGACACAAGAACTGCACTGGAAATCTGTGTCAGCAGGTCTGATGGAGGGACGGATCATCTGAACAGGAAACAAAAAAAGAAGCTATAATACCTCTAATCTTACATTTCTACACAAACATACAGTCCTCAAAATTATTCACAACCTCCACTAAAAGAGGGGGAAAAGAATCAGCTGTCAGTGAAATAAGTTGAAACTGACAAAAGTAATTATAAAAAAAAATCTATGAAAATCATGTTGAATTTGAATTGTGGTTTGAAAGAAATATCAAAAGCGAAAAGACAAAAAATAAAACGAGTAAACAAACATAATAGTGCTCGAAACTTAAATTTTGTTGAGGCAATCACTGCAATCAGGTGTTTCCTGTAACATCCAATCAGACGTCTGCACCTGTTGACAGGTTGTTCATAGGAAAGATGCTCTATTGTGTCTGGGACAGTTGTTTGTTTATTTGTTTTTATTACTATTTCCAACCACAATTCAAAAGCAGTATTTTATTTCACTAAATTATAATTTTGTACATTTTTATTTATTATTAGTTTCTTTAGTTTCTTGTTATTTGAATTACTTTTGTGTATTTAGCCTTTTCTTTAACTGGAGGGTATGAATAATTTTGAGGACGACTGCATCTGGAAATCTTTACAATGTGAAGTTTTAGTTAAAGTGACACGAAGACAACAGTTAAACCCACTTTTATTTGAGTTGAGCTCTGACTTATGGGTGATATTTACATCTTCTTCAACCTTTGCTATGAACTCCGGGTATTTTTTATGTCTTTTGAATAGTCCTGCAGCTGTATATGGCGAAGTCCACTGACAATAAGGAATAAAAACAATAGAAAAAGCCGTGGGCTGACTGCAACGTTGCACCCTGAAGAGTGAAAGGGTCGGAGCTTGCTGAGTGACAGTGTACACACAGTATTCTACCTGTACAATAATTGTGCTACTATTCACATTCATCTGTACAGTAATAATAATATTTACAGTGATCACATTAGGGAGAGAGCCAGTACCTGAGGAGTTAGTTCCATAATTAGCTTTACTCATTCACCATGATAAAAAGAAACACACCTGACCAATGGTAGCCTGCATGACACAGATAACGGGGAATCTGTGTCGGGAATCAGGCGTGTACTGATTTTACAGCAGCTCACTGCTCCTGCTGATGCAACTTGGTTGTAAGCAGTTAGAAGGAATGCTGGACTCCATAGCGACAGTATGTTGTTTGAGTCACAACCCCCACCCTCTACTTAAACATAAAAAGGATTTTCAGATGGTCTGTGCTTTGTTTGCTGAGGTAGGCAGCAAAGAGCAGATTAGATTACACAATTACGGCCAAGTCGAGAACGTGTCACTTCCACGCCTGATGGTGAGCGTATAAACGGTAACTACTGTTTCTTTAAAAGAAACACTCCTCTTACATACTTCATGTGGGCTGGCACACTTTAATAAAAGACAGGAAGCTATAAACAAAAAAAGGTGAGGTCAATAATGTGCCAGCAGTCTTCCGCTAGGACTCTCTCCACATCACACAAACTATACATGGAAACATGATGGCCGTCCAAAATGCCATTCAACAGCACACGAGAAAAAACACCATGAATAAACACGTCATACATGTGCAGCATTTCTCCCAAGAATGAAACGTCAACCAATAAATAAGATCAGAATAAAAACTCATTAAATAACAATCATTGTCTCAGTTTAAGATCACCGTACAAGCGATCCAGTTATAACTTAAGCTGTCCGTTTTAAAAATATATGAAATGCTCGGCTCCTGTAAGTCTAACCGGTGTCTCACAGCGTACCATTTACCCCGTTAATCAGCACAACGGTGCCCCCCAGTGGCACAACTCAAACAAAACTGGATTTTCTTTGGATCCCTTTTCACTGATCACCCATTTTCATGAAAAAAAAAGAAAATAAATAAAAAGGGAAACGTTTCAAGTGGAAACTCTGCATCTTTTTTCTGTATCTTTGATAAAATCTGTTTGATCTTTGCTTGTCAAAGTGTTGCGAATGCTGCAGATGAGCACGGTGACGAGCAGTCGCACGTAGCGGAGCTTTGGATTTGGTACGTTCCAGCAGCTTTGTGTGGTGTCTGATTTGGGAGTGACTGAAGCTCTAAGCCTTGTAGCAGTTGCCTTGCGTGGTGAGGGCCAGCTGGCCGTTGGGCGCCACCTCGTTGGCCTCGTCCTCCAGCAGGCCCGACACGTCAGCGTTGGGAATGCTGTCGTGGTAGCTGCTGAAGCTGATGTTGTCCTCTTTCAGCTCTATGGTCCAGAAGGGGGCGTTGAGCTTGCGGTTCTGGTACTCCCGATAGGTGTACACGCCTCCCACGAAGCCCAGCAGCAGCAGCACCACCAGGATGATGACAGCCAGGATGATGATGTTGAACTGCGTCCATGACACTTCGGTCAGGGCGGCGGTGGTGTTGTCGGTGGGGCTGCTCAGGCTGGTGAGCAGGGCCTGAGTGGTGGTGGTGGTGCTGGTGGTGCTGGCGTCGCTGCCGGGTTTGGAGGGTGGGGTTCCTCTGGCTGTGGTGGAGGTCAGAGTGGTGCTGGTGGAAGATGTGGGTGGGGAGGAGGGACTGGATGCAGGGGGCTGGGATGTGGTTGGAACTGCTGGTGTTGGAATGAGCCGGGGGCCTGAGGACAGAAAACAATGGAAACACAAGTTAGTGACTCGAGTTATGACTAGAATGATTTATTCCCGGCCCAAATTAAGGGGGGAAGATCATTATCAGGCTGACAGCAGGAAACTACTACTTCTTTCCAGTACGTCCATCATCATGGCGACTTACTCCAGTAACATACAGCCATGGAAAAAATTAAGAGACCAACTTTGTCATCAAAAATAATGGTTATGCAATCGAGTACCAACTGTGGTGTGAATCATGCGACTAAAAGAGACAGAAAAGAAAATATAGAATGCCTAAAAGCTGTTTTTTGGCAGAACAATGGCGCCATAGATATTGATGTAAGATCTTAATAACCAAAATCTCTTCTCAAGAAAAGCATGGAAAATGGCTACATATTGGTTCTTAAATTAAACTCTTATGAGCTATTTTTGTTATCATCATTATATTTGTCCAGACAAATGTACTTTTAGTGGTACCAGGCATTAAAATGACCAATTAATATGAGAAAAGAAGGGTGTACTCTTAATTTTTTCCATGACTGTGCAGTCATCCTCATAATCATTCATACCCTTCAATTACATAAAATGCTAAATTCACAACAGTAATTCAAATAACAAGAAACTAAAAAACTAATAATTAAAAAAAACTAAAATAAAATGTTTTTGAATTGTGGTTGAAATTAATCATTTAACAATACTTTTTGTGTGTGTTTCTTTTTATATTTCTTTTGAAGCAGAATTAAAATTCAGTGTCATGATTTTCATAAAATTTTTATTTATTCTCACTTTTGTCAATTTCAACTTATTTCACTGACAGCTGATTTATTTTTTTCCTTCTTCAATTAAAGGGCATGAATAATTTTTAGGACTGTATATCATTTCTGTCAGCATAACAGCACTCTGCTCACATTATGACACCACAATTATTGTCGTTTAAAAATGCTCTTTATTTAAATAGCCAAGTCTAACCTGCTTATTGTTTACAAATAAACCATTTCAGATTGTGTCAACATACCATAAATGCTGAAATCTAACTTGTCAGTGCATCATTTTCTTTGTTTTTTTTTTACTTGTTGATTGCACTTTTTCAGTTTGTAATCCTGTTGTTTGTATTGGCATCAGTTCAAGGAGCCTTTATTTTTGTATCAGTAAGAAATGCACCTTATTTAAGTTGATGTGCATTTAAGATATCGAATACTTTTGTTTGGTATCTTTTCGAAAATGTTCAAGAGGCTTGCTGATAGTTTTTCCACTGGAAAAAATAAGTATTTCTTAATTTAAAGAGTGAAAAGTAGTGTTGATGTCACAATTAAGAGTACGGACAGAACAGCGACATCACGTGTGTCTTGGTTTTACATGCTACGGCAGAATACAACTCCAGCCCCTGGAATGCCACGCTCCCCTCCAATTCCCAATTAGCCAGAACCTTGTTAATATTTACCACTTAATGATATATAATTTCTAACAGTTTTTTTCTTTCATCTAAGCTAGCAACTCCACCCATCATAAAACAGGACAATCGTCATTTTTTTTTTTTTCTTATACCTTTTTTTTTTTTTTTTTATTTTTTTTTACCTTTTCTTCTCCTTTTTTTCTTCCTCTCCCCTCTCTCCCATACAATATCTCCATCTCCCTCCCTGTCTCCTCCCCCCCTCCTTCCTCTCCTTTCTTCCCCATCTACCATAATACTCCTATCAACTCATTTTACCCCCATCCGGTTTATTATTAAATAAATAATTTTAACCCTGAAATTAATTTTTTTTTTTTTTTTTTTTATTATTTTTTTTTTTTTTGTTTTTTTTCTTTTTTACACCCCCCCAAACCACCGTGGATTTTTTTTTTTTAATATATTTTTTTTTATAAAAATTTTCCATATTCACCTTTAGTACATATGTGTGTTATCAGTTATCAGTATCGGCCTTTAAGAGATTAAATTTATTGGTTATCATATCGGTTTTTAAAAAAGGTTATCGTGCATCCCCAGCACAAATACTGCTTCACAGTAAAATTCAGTGTAAAGATGGAGGATTGGATTGATGTAATGTTTAACAGTCACATGATGGAGGAGTTGATTTTCTCAGCTGAGCTTGAATTAGATTGGTTTAAGAAATTTCTGGAAGAACTGGTTTTGTGGATTTCTATGGCCACTGATTTATCCAGTAAAAGTGATGTAACTTATGGACCACTTATGGTTTTTGCTAAAACAAAAAAAAAAAAAGCTTTTTTCTTTGCTCATGAGTTTTTGATATGTGCTGTCCTCCACCAGGACTAGGAGGGAAATGACAACAATGACAGAAGGTGGAAAAGTTCTCAAAACTTCTTGATGTATCTCACTGGCTTTACTGGTGAATTTAGGCATGGTTATATTTTATCTTTCTCTTTTGTTTGGAGAATTGCACTGTTTTTGTCTTGTTTTCTTTGGAAGAAATAAAACTGTCTAGTTGATAAACAGAGTGACGACTGATAAAAAGACTTGAGTCACGTTAATGATAAATGTGAACACACTCTGGATGATCTACTCCCAAATTCTCATGTTTTGTTTTCCTGTAAACATTTCCTGTTAAGTGATTTTCCCCAGAATTCCCCATGAGACTTTGTGAAACACCACACTGCCAAAAATATTCACTCAAACATCCAAATAACTGAAATCAAGTGTTTCCATCACTTCCATGGCCACAAGAGTACAGAATCAAACAGATCCATGCAGACTAGGGATGCACAATATTGGTATTTTAACCGATATCCCTTTATTTCAAAACTCATGTGGCCGATAACAGATATCGATCCCGATATAAGCAGTCATTGCAAATAGCAGTTTTGTTATCCATTTCTGACACTTTGCAAAAATAGGGGTGGGAAAAAATATTGATACACTGAAATATCACAATATTTTCATATGCCGATATCAAATCAATATTTAAAAACGGGGTATCAATCTATTTTACTTAGAAAATCTTGTGAGAATTCATCGTTGTGTTATAAACCCTCGTTGGTAAAATAGATCAATACCACGTTTTAAAATGTCAATAAGAAATCAGCATATGAAAATATTGCAACATTTGTGAATTCTCGTGAGATTTCGTAACAGAACGATGAAATATCGCAAGATTTCGTTAGTAAAATAGATCAATACCGCATTTTAAAATGTCAATATATCGGCATATGAAAATATCGCAATATTTCAGTGTATCAATATTTTTTTTAGTCTTTAGAAGTTTTAAAGTCTTAAAAAAGAAGTTTTTGGTTTTTCTTAGACTTTAGAAACAGTGGGCTGATAAGATAAATGTCGGTTAAATATCGGTGGGGTGGCTGATGTAGACTAAATTTTAAGGCCGATATAGGCCGATACCGATTGGGGGCCGATAATATCGTGCATCCCTAATGCAGATATTTGTGAAGGAATGTGATAGGATGCAACCTGTGCAACAAGTCCAGATGTGAAATTTCCTTGCTCCTAAATATTCCACAATTCGTGGAAGCAACTGGGAACGACAGCAACTCATCCTCGATGTGGAAGCGCTGTAAAATGGCTGAGTGGAGTTGGAGGATGCTGATGCACAAAGGCCGGCAACTTTCTGCAGTCAATCACTACAGACCTCCAAACTTCATGTGGCCTTCAGATCAGCTCAAGAACAATGTGAAAAGAGCTTCATGGAACGTGGTTCCACGGCCGAGCAGCTGCATCCAACCAGACACCATCACCGAACGCAAGGAAAAGCGTCAGATGCAGTGGTGTAGAGAACGCTGCCACTGGACTCTGGACCAGTGGAGACACCTTCTCCTGAGAAAAGAATCACGTTTGAGCATCGTGTGATCTGATTTTTTGCCGGGACAACGGTACTTGTCTAACTGCATTGTGGTGGCAAGTGTAAAGTTTGGTGGGGGAAGGATTATGGTTTGCGGTTGGTTTTCAGGAGCTGGGCTCGGACCCTTAAGCAAGCAGGAGGAAATTGTTTTTTGCATTGATGGAGTGAACATTGAAAGAGTGCATGAAGTTAGGTTTTTGGGGGTACTGCTGGATGATAAATTAACATGGAAAAATCATATTGCGTATGTCAAATCTAAGGTTGCCAAAAACCTTTTTATTTTGAATAAAGTAAAGCACATTTTGGATAGCAATATTTTGAGAATGCTTTACAATGCACTGATTTTACCATATTTTATGAATTTTTTGGTTGTGTGGGGAAATACTTATAAGAGCAGTATTACTCCATTGTTTTTGTTACAGAAAAGGGCTGTAAGAATATATAAAGTAGGGTATAGAGAACATACAAACAAACTTTTTATTTTGTCAGGTTTATTGCTAAAAATGGATTTAGTTGAGCTTCAGACTTTGATAATAATGCATAAAGCAAAGAATAAATATTTACCACAACAGTTACAGAGCCTGTTTGAATTAGAAGAGGAGGACTGCAGATGCTGGTTGGATTTTAAACCCAGGTTTGGTCGGTTAACATTTAAACAAATGTGTATTTCTGTTGCAGGTGTTAAATTATGGACTTCTCAAAATGTTATCTTAAAGAGTTGCACAAGTATTTTTTTGTTTAAGAAACTGTTTAAAAATGATAAAATTAGCTCTTAGGCATTGGAAGATTGATGGAATAGATGATGCGTACGTTAGATTTGTTTCCTTTTTCTTTATCTAAGTGATTTGGTGTACTTTTGGTACCTGACAGAAATATTTGTACAGAAAGGGGCAGGTATTACAAGTTTATCTTCTTCCTGCTCCTTTTCATTTGTGGTGTATAATAATAAAGCCATGTTGTGTTGATTGTAGTTATGTAAACCATGAAAAAAAAAAAAAAGGTACACACATTGCAGCAGGGGTGGCCAAGTTCGTTCCTCGAGAGCCATAATCCTCCAACTTTTAGATCCACCCCTCCTCCAACACACCTGAATTACCTGATGTGCATGTCATTCATCTCTGCAGAGGCCTGATTAAGAGTCATCCATCTGATTCAGGTGTGTTGGAGAAGGGGTGGATCAAAATTTGGAGGATTGTGGCTCTCGAGGACCGAACTTGCCTGCACTACAGGATTCCTCAAACCTTCACAGATTTAAAGACCACACACTTGATGATTTAAAAAGACAAATTGCACAAGATCCCTTTCTTCTGATCATATAGTGTGGGGGGTGCACTACAAAGCACACCCCACACTGAGTCTTCAGCAGAGAATATATAATATATAATATATATATAATATACTATATATATATATAATATATATATATATATATATATATATATATATATATATATATATATATATATATGTATATATATGTATTGTCAATATTCCAAATGTCGGTTGGTCAAACAAGACTTCAGTGACGAGACTTGAGTGTAAACAAACATGGCGGACTTTTCAACCTCTTACACTGTGGGGGAAAAAACACACATAGAAAGAAAAAAATACTGTGGAAAAAACCATGGAGACAGCGGGGATGTGGGGTGTAAATGGTGCAAGTTGGAGGTGAGTAAAAATTGCCACAAGCATTAGATAGCTTGGAGAGCAGGACTGTGTTAGAGATCCAATCCAATACGATACCTGGACTGAGCATATCGGCCGATACCAGATACCGATCCGATACTACTGTTGAATGAATGAACTGTTTACTTTGCCATGTGAGTGAAGGCATCATGCTTGACATAAACATTTAGCCTTGTTAAATAAAGGTAACAAATTAACACAGATATACTGTAAATGTCCTTAATTTTATTTATTAACGATTAAATTGCACATTTATTATGATATTGATAAAAACAGCAATGACTGGATTTGAATGCTGGATCGGCCACATTCATCCGATATCCGATTCAGCTAATTAGTCAATATCGGAGCCGATATCTGATCCAAGTATCGGATGGGTGCATCTGCAGGCTGTGTGAAGGTTGTTTTTACTTCCTTTTCCGTCAGTTAGCCGTGCGTCTGCTGTTAGCGGTCGCATCTTGACTGGCTGTTGTTCCAGTAGCCTACACGCGATTTCTCGATGGGAGCAGCGTTTTTGCTTTCTCACAGCTGTGAACCCACTGTGTGTGTTCGGGTTCTCTCGGAACAACACACACAACAGGATTTCTAGTCAAAAATATTAAACACGTTCATTATCTATTGCTACGACTGGTGTCGCAAGAGGTTTTCTGATTATGCAAATTTGAGTGTGCAGGTGCTTGTTGGTGATTGGACTCTGAAGTTTGGAGACAACAGATTGGTGTCTGATGAGGATGGATCCTTCATGGTGCGATCCGGCCACCCCTAGACGGGTCATAGCGTCTATGATCTCTCCTTCCGAGGCCTTCCGAGTGGATCGGACTGGACAAAAGCACCCTTATCTCGCCCCACACCACAGAAAGATAGAACACAATGTTTTTTTGCCAACATCCGACAATCGGACCTTTCCTGGCTTTGATCGTAAGGGGGAGATCGGGACAAAAATCAGCCTAATTAGGTCAAAATGGTCAAAAATTCCTGTAAATTTCGTGGAAAGCCTTCCCAGAAGATTTGAAGCTGTTATGGCTGCAAAGGGTGGGCCAACGCCATACTGAACCCATTTTGATTATGACTGTTATGTTTTTTAATTTCATATGAGTCAAAGAAAATGAGTCAATACTTTGGGGTTTGCATCCAAATCACATCCGAAACACCATGAGCAGCTCTGCAAGTAAACTCTCAGAGCAGATGGTAAACGGATACAAGGCTGGTGTCCAAGGATAACTCTGCTGTCCTGTACTGGTCTCATAAAAACTCATTTTTACAAAGAAGAAAGATTTAGTTTGTCAATTTTGCAGTTGGAAGAGTGAATAATGGAGTTATTCTAACAATCAAACATGATCTTTCTTTTGGTTAAAAAAAAAAAAAAGACTATCAAATACAGCACCATCCCCAGGGTCAGATGAGCTGTTGGGAACGTGAGGTTTACGGTAAATGATATTACACTATGATTCTGGAGGAAAACGTCAGATAATCTGTTATTTAATTTGATGTTGACTCAGTGTTTTGATGTGATCCAGCCAGAGTCCATTCCTGAACCAAACCTAGAGTCTCGGGAGACAACTAAAAACCAAAGTAATGGAAAGGAGCTCTTCAGACTGTCACAGAGGAGGCAGGTGGAGACGGATGACTGTAAATAAGCAAATTAGTTTTGAGATTATCAGTTAAAATTATTAATTTGTTGTCTAGCAATAGTTTTAAGGGGGGAAAAAGAAGCAAACCAAGACTGTGCTATTAATTACAGAAGAAGGATATTAATAATTTGTGATAAAACTTTATGTAAATATGAAAGAGAAAAAAGAAAATAGAATAAAAAAATAAAAAAAAAACACAGGATTGAAAATAGCAATTTTTTTAAAATAATTTTTTTCATTTAAATTTTAGCTTGCATCCTCTTGTGATGTCATTTTCCATAAAAAAAATCATCTATACTCAGCACAAACAGAAACTATGAGAAGCCTGTTTAACTGTTATCTGGTGACACCTTGTGGACAAAAGATGAACTGTCTTGTATTGTAACCATGTTTCCTCCTCACACTGAGCCTTGTGATGACCCGGCAACCTGTCCAGGGTGTACCCTACCTCTCACCTATATCTGCGGGGATAGACTCCAGCCCCCCACTGATCCTGCATTACAATAAGCCGATTGAGCTTAGCAGTTTTCTTGCTCAGCCATTTGCTAGAACAAATTTTAATCATTAAATCTCATTCAAATAGTTCAAGTAAACCTGCTTGAGCCATGTCTACCTTTTACTTATTCAGGTGCAAAGGCCTACAGTGAAAATAACCCTTTAAAGTTACAACAAGTCACAAAAGGTCCTCTCAGAAACTTCTGCTTTCTTGAGATTTTCATTGTTTGTATAAAAAACATTTGAACAATTTGCAGGCCTGACAGTAATATTGACCAAGTACTTAGAGAATTAGAGATATATTTACAGTTCACAGTCAGAATATTGTCAATAGATCAATCTAGAAGTGTTCATGCTGATGTCGAATTTCAAATTCTTTTATAAATTTTAATTTGTAATTTCTTTTCACAAGAAGCATTTTGTGGATGGAATTAATGCTTTTAATGAAACCATTTTTATCCAATACAAATAAATGTAGAAATTGATGGAAAAAAGTTTTCTTATCTTGACTGTCCTGTAGGAGTACCTCAGGGTTCTATTCTGCAGTACTAAAAATTGCACTTTGTCATTTGTGTCTGGTTTACTAAATTGGAACTGTGCAAAACAATAGTAACTTTGCCTTATTTGGGCCTTCGCCCTTTCTTTTGGACCATGGCTCCATTGTTTGTGTTGTTACGGTTACAGTGACTGACATTTGATGTCATCTGGCTCTTGACAGGTTGGGTCAAACCATGTTGGTATGAGGAAGACAGGTTTTAATGACAGAAACTCAGTTTATGAATGTACGGAAGAGGATTAGGGCCACTAAAGAAAAAAATAAAATTCTTAGAAAAAAGTCAGAATTCTGACTTTCTTCCAGATCATTTGAAAAAAAAAATTTCAGGGCATTTTTTTTTTCGATTTCTGGAAAAGTCTGGATTCTGACTTTTTTTTCTCCGAATTTATCTATCTATTTATTTTCTTCAGTGGCCCTAATCTTCCTCCGTATGAACGTACACTCACATATCCTGAAATCTTCATTAGATCAATTTTTTGAAAGATTTTTAAAATTCATCTAAAAAACATATTAAAGTTTTAAAAACCTGGAATGCCTCGAAGTACCCCCATTTGATAAACAGTGATCTAAGGGATACCTCATGCGTGAACGTATGATATTACTTCCACTTGGGATTTTCCTGCAGTGACACTCCGACATCTACAACCATCTCACTAAATCTTTAGGTAGTTTTTTGCTTCTCAAAAGAAATGAAAACTTATCAAAGTAATGAATTCTCTGCTTGTTTAAGCTGCATATTGTTTTTTGGCCTTACTTAGACGGGTGCAGTTGTGCGCCCGGGCGTCCCCGATGAACCCAGGGGCACACAGCTGGCACTGGGGCCCAGCGGTGTTGTTGATGCATCGGAGGCAGTGGCCTGTGTCGGGGTGGCAGAGCTGGTCCGGGCCTTGAGGGTCTGCATTCCCGCTGCAGTCACATGGGACACAAGCCCCGGATACTTTGTAGAAGCCGGCGCTGCACTTGTCACAGTGTGGGCCGCTGTAGTGGGGAAGGCACTGGTCACACACTGGAGAGCCACTGGAATCTGAAAAGAGAAAAAAATTCAAATGTTAGCTGCTGATTACTTCATTTTAATCATAAAGTAACACAATGATGCAACCTGAAACACTTTTAATGAGATTAACCAAATCTAATCTGTAAAAAGGAGTTGAAATTTGCAACATTTCTTTGTGTGTTGTGATGAAAAGCAGCTAAAGGTGCACGCTTGTCACCACTAGGTGGCCCAATATGACAGAATATGGTTGTGGAAGCCATGTTCTGTCAAGTCTTCCTACACAGCGCTGCTTCTTCCTTGTTTGCCCGAAGGAACTCAGTGGAAACAGAGACTGCCGTCATCTCTCAGAGGGTCATGTTGCACCCCGTGTACTGTAATATTCACTCTCATGTGAAGGCCCATTGGTGCAGGATCATTAAGTCTCACAAATGTGCTTGAAACGTTGATAGAGAGTGAAATTAACAAGGAACACATGCATGAACACTGCATGAAGGCTCTCTGTTTGATGGCATGCAGCATCATCATCATCAATATACCAAATGAGGGAACATGTTTTGAAAGCTCAGCAAACAAAAAAGACTAAAACATGGATTTGTTCTGGTAGCTTATGGTAGAGAACATCATCTTAAGGGATAACTTTCTTTTTTTTTTCAACCTGGACCTTATTTCTAGGAGTATATACGTGCATTTACTCACCGGTAAAATTTCTGCTTCACTTTGATCAGAAGATAATACGTTGAGTCGCCCTCTGGTGAACATCCGGTATAATGGCGGAGACGGGGCAGTTACTATAGAAGGCACTGTCTCCAAAACTCCTTGATTTTCACCAATTCTTTAAGTGGAATGAACGAACGAATGAGTACTATTGTCCTGTGAGTTCAGATTTAGCTTTCAGTTAGTCATCAAGGTGTTTTACACACTTTTCGGGGCCGCGTGTCACGATGTGCGCTTCCATAGTACAGTTGAGAAGAGCACCTCGCTACAACAAACAAAAACACGATTTGCAAAACTCTGAACTCACAGGACAATCGTACTCATTCTTTAGTTCATTCTACTTAAAGCACTGATGAAATGAAGGAGTTTTACTGCAGATAATGTCTTATATAGTGGCTGCCCCATCTCCGCCGTTACACTGGATGTACACCGAAGGGCACTCAGCGTAATATCTTTCAAAGGAGTCAAAGTGATACAGAAACTTCACCTATGAGTAAATGCACGAATAATCTCCTGGAAATAAGGTCCAGGTTGAAAAAAAATAAAGTTATACTTTAAAGATTTCCTCTGCTTTCATCAGTTTGCCTACGTAACTTTATCATCTACCAGAACTTTCCTAAATTAATTCCCACACCGCAGAAACAGCCAACAGTATCTAACCAAGTTTTACAGTCTTATATTCAGCAAAAACTGTCAAACAGTAACAATCTTGATTTGAGAGTAATATACTTGACAAGAGGAGAATATGTAAGATTTTAATCATATTTTGAAAGTATATGACTTTTATTTCTTACTTAGTAACTGAACCCTAAAATTGGTTATTTTATATTAAGTTAAACTTTCTCACTAAAACACTGTTTCAGATCACTTCGTGTCTTTCACTCCCAATTTTAGCTGTAAAAACTTGTTTAAGACCCCCCATACAGTTAATACACACAGATTTCTTGTAATTAGAAAAAAATATTTAGACTAGGGAACGACCAATACAGATTTTGTTTTAGGGCCAATGCGGATATCAATATCATTTTATCAGCTTTGGCCAATGGCCGATTAAACTTGCTGATATTTAGGGCAGATACTGCATGTGATTCCAAATAAATACGATGGAAAGTAATTTTACAACTCCTATATAAAAAAAATAAAGAAGCACTTCAATAAAATACATAAAAAGAAAGAGTGCACTTGTAAAAAAAATATTAAATAGATATATTAAACTTGGCATAATTTACAGACTTTTTTGTTTATTTATTACTAGTGTGGGTATCGGCCAACACATCTGACGTATCAGCCAATGCCGATACCAGCAAAAAAGACAAATATTGGCCAAAAATATCAGCCGGCCGATGTATCGGTCAATCCTTAATTTAGACTTTAGAAAAGTGAAACTAGCTTAAAACAAGCTGTGAAACATTCATTCCAAGTTTCTTATCAAGTGAAAAACACTTAAACGATTCTGTTAATGCTTCTTTTCACCGTTGTTTTCTTATTGTGAGGGAAAAGATCTTAAAACAAGAGAAACTAACCAGGAATTCAAGAACTAGTAGCAAAACAGTCTGAGACAGCGACTCAGAAGTGGTAGAGTAGCTTATCCAGTAGTAAGAAGGTTTTATGTTCATCTCCCATGTCATCCTAATCAATCTGGCCCTTGTTAAAATAAAAGCCTTTAACAAGTTCAGTTCAGATATGTGGGTGGTTAGCAGGTCTCGCATGGTGCTGCTCCTTCAGTAAGGGGCACTACTTTAAAAAAAAAAAAAAAAAAAAAAAAGCCTTTTTAGCAATTCTCAAATTGAGAAAAATCTTCTTGTTTTGTTTGAAGACCTTTTCCTTTAAAATTAGAAATAAACAATACTGAAAAGAAACATTACCAGGCTAGTTTTGAGGGGGTTTCACTAAATGAGTGACTTGAAATGAGTGTTATACAACTTGTTCAACGATATTTCTCCATGTCAAGAGTCTCCACATTTTTATTTATTTCAAGAAATCATAGCAAGTATAATTATCTTACCCCACTGCCAAGTTATTTCACTTGAATATAGTCTGATTTTCCTTAATTTCAGTGTTTTTAACTCATATTTAATCAATTATTTTTTTGCAGTGCATTTAAAGACATAACAGATCATCACAGTTTCGTTCAAACTCGGGTGCAGTCTGATTTCAACCAGAAACGATCCCCCGGCCACATTGTTTATTAGCATCAAGTATACGTCGTTTCAAAGTGTCAGCTTTCTTCTGCAACCTCCGGCCGCTGGAAACATGATACCACAACACCTTCTGGCATGTCAGGCAGGAACTGCAGCATTAAAGGGCACCACCATCAACTACACCGAATCCACTGTGAAGAAAGCTTCTCACCCGACAAACAGCAGCTTGTTTACAATCAACAAGTGTCACATTCTCCTTTGTAGACTAAAAGTTGTGGTTATAAAAGTCTATATGATCACAGTCCTGCTGCAACAAGCTTAGATTACACTGCAAAAACTCAAATTTTAGCAAGTATATTTTTCTAATTTTTAGTCAAAATATCTCATCACATTCAAAATAAAAGAAAATCAATTAAAGGGAAACATTTCAGTGAGATATATGAAGTTTTTTTTTAAGACAATGGCATGTTATTTCAAGAAATCTTATCAAGAAAATTTTGGTTGTGTTCTACTGGCAGAATTTTCTATTACAAGCATTTTTTTTACTCTCAAACACCCGCATGTACTCCCCCCACACACATGCACCATCCCGCTCCACCCGCCAACCCGACAGTCCCACACTCCTCTTTCGCCCCAAACACCCTCCTCCCTCTACCCTACACACATACCCCCCACCTCCCGATGCTCTCACACACCCACATGCACTCCCCCCACACACATCACCAACCCGCCCCACCCTCCGACTTACATATCCACACTCACTCCTCCCTCCACCCCCACACACTCCTTCTACCCCCACACCTTACCCCCCACCTCCCGATACTCTCCAACACCCACATGCACTCCCCCCACACACATGCGCCAACCTGCCGCTCCCTCCAACCTTATCTAAACAAACACACTCCACCCCCCACCCCACACACACACCCCTACCTCCCTATACCCCCAGTACCCCCATGCACTCCCCCCACACATGCCCGGCCCCACCCTTCCCTCCGACCTGACACACTCGCGCCCTTCTTTCTTCAACCCCTCACACCCATTCCTACTCGACACCCACAAGCATACGCCTCCTTCCACCGTCCCCCCGTTCCTCCAACCACTTACCCACATCTCCTCCCTCTTCCCACCCAAATTCCTCCCTCCCACATTTCCTCTTTCACACTCTCATTCATTTGCTCTCACACACCCACCTCATTCTTACCCTTGCCCCCGTGCCTACTGGGTGATAGCCCCACCGGGGAAGGAGCTGCGAGCTCCAAGCCACCAGCACACTCCACCCCCACCCCAACCACCCTCCGTCCCCCACCCCCAGATAAAATAAGTAATTTTTTTTCTGCTTGTAATAAGCAAAAAAATAAAATAAAATAAAATAAATCTGCCAATGGGACAAGCAAATATTTTTGATAAGATTTCTTGAAACAAGATGCATTGCCTTAAAACAAGATCTTACTGTATCTCACTAAAATGTTTCTCTTTAGGTCATTTTGTCTTATTTTGAGTGTGATGAGATATTTTGACTAGAAATGAGAAAAATATACTTGGTGAGATTGGAGTTTTTGCAGTGTAGCTTTTACAGCAGAATACAAGATGTGAATTAAAAATAGAGATAAAATGCAGGTTTATGAAGAAGCATTAAAACTGGTGCTCGTAAGAGAAGCATGTCATTATGGTCACACAAAACCGGCTTGAAAGAATCTCTCTCATATGATTTGTGGTATTTAGATTTCTGTATTGACAGAAAATGAAATAACTAACAATCAAAATATATTTTATAGACATTAATCCCATAATTTACAAGTAGAATAGGACAGCTTTTCCTCAGAGGATGGACCTCTGGATGAAGTCTGCAGAGCCAGCCTGTACTGCTACTTTTGCCATCTAAAAATAACTTTAAAACAACTGAGAAAAGAAGGGAAAATGACATCCCATAGGGCTATTTTTTGTTATTGTGTTTAAGAGTTAATAAGCAGTGTTATATTCAGCTCAATTTAAGCACCGGGATTTGCTAAATTTAAGGCATGCAGAGCCCCAAACCATTTAAGAGTTAGATTATTATCTTTTTATATGATTCATTATTCACTTTGGGTTTTGGGAGAGTTCAATACAAACAAACTTAAACCTGTAAATGATAAATGTATAAAAACGAATGCAGTCATCCAGAGAAGCCCAGATGTCTTCATGTCCTCCAGCTCAGTCTCTGGGATTTTAAAGCATCCCCTGGCCAGATGGGATTTGTATTTCCCCCCGCATGTTTGTCCAGTGGTCTCTCCCCAATGGGCCGTGGAGATTGTAGCCACTCAGTGAGCTCACTTTAAAACAAAGAAACACTGGACCGCATTCACCAACCCTTCTTGGGTTCTGGTGAACATTTGGACACTAAGATATTTTTTAAAAGTCAGCTTTTGTGTTGTTTTCTATTATTCAGTTCATTAAAATACAATAATAAAAGACAGTAATGTTTTCTGTCAGATTTTATTATATTTTTTGGTGATTGAAAAAGTGTTTTTCTCTTAAAATAAATAGCAAGATATTGCATAATATTTCCTAACATTTTATATCCCTAAAGGGAGAATAAAACTCTTTTCATTCATTTAATTTATTCAAGAACAAGCCTCAGTCAAAGGATTTAATTCTATTACTGGTCTCCCTAAAACCATGTCTACAATAAACTACACACTCACCAGATCTGTTCCCTCAGAAGTTATATCACTCTATGTCCAAGTCATCTGCACCTCCCACACCCACCTGCTGAATGTCATCGCTTATAATTAAGATGTACTACAACAGTGGCTTTTTATGATTATAATGATTAGTTTATGAGGAGATGGGGGTTATGTCCTGGTTGGCAGGTTACTAACACCACCGACCAACCTTCAGACTCACCTGGAGGACTCATTTCGTCAGATCCATCAGTACATCGCATCTTAGTACATCACAGATTCTGCTTTACAGACTGTTGAAGGTTTGGTTGGTTAAAAAATCAGAATTTCTCCTATAATCTACCACTTTCCTCTTGATAACACAGTGATGTTCGTCCTGACGTGTTCATGGGACCAGACTACAGCCTGCTGTCCAGCTTTTGGAGAGATACTGCAGGTCTTTCCTCCCTGCTGCTTAAGACTTGACAATCAGCACATTTGAAAGACTTTATTACACCTGAGCAACCCATGTATCTGTAACCATCACTTCTGGATCCTGTGCAAAACTTAACGAAATTATGTGCAATAATTTCTTAATGCAACAATTTGCAATACACACCAGTCTGTTAATTACTTTAGGGATATTTTTTTTTGCAAAAACTCAAATCTTTGCAAGTATATTTTTCTTATTTCTAGTCAAAAAAAAATCTCATCACACTCAATATAAGACAAAATCACCTAAAGAGAAACATTTCAGTGAGCTATAGGAAAAGGTTTTAAGACAAATGCATCTTATTTCAAGAAACCTTATCAAGAAAATTTCACTTGTTCTATTGGTAGAATTTTTTTTGCTTATTACTAAAAAAAAAAAAAAAGATTTGTATTTTGGAGCAATGTGGCCCAGGAATTGAGTAAAATCTTCTTACTTAAAGTCAAGAAGGACCCTGGCCTCTTCTTAGTAAGCTTACTTTCAAAACATTATCTCTGAGTAGAACGGATTTCAGACTTTGTGACAAACTTCTGTTTCTGGTGAGATGTATCTGAAAGCAGTGGATAAGTGACAAACCTGTCGCACGATGGTTCAGAGAAACGTATAAAGTTCTACCCGACTTACTACGCGACTGAAAAGGGATGATAATTTGTCTGAGGGAACATGGTCGGCCTTCCTGAGGTATTTACCCCCGCCTCTACGGGACACTGTAAATAAAGGGAGATATGCTTTTGACTGGGACACACCCTCTGGGTGATTTACAGGTATGTTATTCTATCTGTTATTACCAGTCTCTAGTTTCCCCTTCTCTGCATTTGCTGTGAATCTGTTTGAATGTATACAAGTACCTGTTGTATAGATTTTTTTGTTGAAATTAATTAATTAAGATATTTTGAATTCATTTCTACTGTTGGTTTGTTTTTAATTTCATTCACTTATTCATTTTTATGAACGTTATCCACCCTGTTGTCTTGTCTTCTTATATCATTTCTATCCATACTCCCACTATACATGGAAGCCTGGGCGGGGGGCCCCGCTGTGGGACCCCCTTTTTTCTTTTCTCTTCTTTTCTGTTACCTTTTCTTGCTTTGTAATGATGGACAGTCGTGAGCTAGCTGAAGTTATTCTGGTTAGGATGATGGTTTGTTATATCAGGGTTCCCACTCTTTTCTTGAAATTATTTTCCAGGACTTTTTCCAGCTGCTACAGTACGATTCATGCTATCCGAACATACACTAATAAATTCCACCCCCCAGCTATGGAGAAGTGTTATTTTCAACAATTGTACCATATGTTTTGTACATTTAACCAGATTGCTTCTGTGTTCATTCCTCTCCCTTTTTCTCTCTTGTATTTTCTCCACAAAATATTTTTACATGTTCAATAAATCACCCAAAGAAGATTTATGTTGTTTACTGTTTACTTATAGTTTACTTTGTGCATCTGACACCTGCATTCTTAAATTAAAACTAAAAATCATTGCAAAAAAATAAAAATATATATGAATATCAAAATCAAATGTATTTATTATTAATTATTCAATTTACTAAAGCTTTTTAGTTTTTAATAACTTTTTTTTTTTACAACTGATTTTTTTTATTTACTGCATGTTTGATTTTTGTTTCGTTTTTTTAAATGGGGCTATGTTTATACATCATTTTGTTGTCTTGATTGTTTTATGCTTGAAAAGTGCTACGTAAATGATGCTGAAGTTTAGGGGAGAAAAATAATTTCCCAGGAAAACTAAAATTTTCAACATTTAACTTTACTTTTTTTTTTTCCATGTGCTTTCCAGGACTGAAAAATTGGTCAATCACTTTCCAGGTTTTCCAGGACGCGTGGGAACCCTGTATATCTATGTTAACACAGAGAGCGCTGCATGCTGTTTGTTTCTTTTTGATAAAAATGAATAAAATCTATTTATAAAAAAAAAAAAAGATTTGTAAGATGATATTGATGAATGAGGCCCATTGATTGTACTTCTACTTCCTGGTTTTCCATCAGATGAGACCTGTTTATTCAGCTTTTTCTCTGCAGCAGAAACAATCAACAGCAAATCAAACAGCGTTCGTGATCTGCAGGCTATGAATACTGCACAAACTCTGACGAGCATGTGCAAAACTGACGGTATCATGAATGACTCCATTGTGCTCCCTTTCAAATGTACCCACTCGTGACACTGTGGCTCTGATGTAAATTTCTAGCCTCCAATGAGAACAAACTTTTTTATTTATAGCACCTTTAAAACATTTCTAGGCTTCAAGTGATCCTTTAATAAGATCGAAACAAAAGATAAAGAGGTTAAAGCGGCTGCACGAGTGTAGACGGACCTGAATAATGCTTTCTGTAACTCTGGAAGATGCAATGAGGATTTATAATCCACTCCACAGCAGCCGAGCTTTCACTGTTGAATGATTTAGACACAAATAACTGCCTTGAACTGGCCTAGATGCTGGTCTATCTAGTGTAGTCACGTGACTGTGTTGTAATTCCAGCAGTGAGCAGGCTGCTCCTGATAAGCTTGATTTAACCTCTGCTGGGGGTTCAAAGGCAGTCGGCCTGCTGGGTTCGATTATATAACCAGGAGAAATGAGCTGCTCGGCGCGGGACCACATGGGGCCGAAGGACTTGACCTGCTTGTTTACTCATTGTCCTCCACTTTGCCATGACACACGCACAATGGTCTGGGTAACTGTTATTGTAGGCTGGTATGCTCAGTCTCACACGCAGAAAGAGGGGAAAACGAGCTGAACGAGGAGATTTGATGATGTGAACGAGTCCCTCCATCCTCTACCGCAGAGACACAATCATACATGGATGATTTCATGTGTGTGACCCACATTCTGCACTGGTGCAATGCTCCATTTCACCTCTCTGCCAGCGTGGAGGGATATTCATTTACAGCGACAGGCCTCATCAGCACACTTAAAAGCCCTCTCCACTGTAGAGCTGTGATCCTGCGCCGGAGCATCTTCTCATTTATCACCGTTGCTGAGGAAACCTCTACCTGGGAGGCTGCTTGTCTTTCCTGCTCTGTGCTGAGTCTAAAAGATCCTCCAGAGTGGGTTTCTGATCATCGCCTTACAGCTTCTTCCTGTAGCGATGCCGTCTAAACAGAGAGTGATGCTGCCCATCCCCCCCCCCTCCCACCCCCAGTCTGCTGCTGTCTGAGTGCCTCTGAAATGGCCCAGCTGTGCTCATGCTGTCCCAGCTCAGCTCAGCCTGGTTCACGTCCCTTCCACTCCCTCCCATGTTGTGCAACCTCTGCTGTGGCCCCTGGCAGGGGCAAACGAAACCTGACAGCCTAAGTGCATTTATACATGGCTGTTGCCATGCAGGCAGCCGCCAATGGGGGGGATGTCAGTATGTGGCAGAGTCGTCTATGATTGGTCCAGAAAGAGGAATGGCAAGGTGAGAGGGCGTTTGAAGAGAAGTGAGGTGAACGCAGTGATGCAAGGCTGAATGCAGACCTCAGTGGGCAGTTTGATGCTGATAACTTGTGATCTGATCCAATGATGAGCTCAAACTATGAAAGGATGATGACAAACACAGCGGATGTTACATGGCTGCTGGCCATGCTGCAATTAAAGGCTTACCTGCTTAACACAGCGGAGCCAAGTCATTGAATATCCCTGTCTGCCCACACTGTTCTATACAACAGGAAATATTTCACTATTTTTTGTAGTAAATGCGCCATCACATAACAGATTACACTACAAAAATGTGTGGTGTTAATATGAGTTAAAAAAAAAAACACTTAAATTGAGAAGAATCAGACTATATTCAAGTGAGATAATCTGACAATGGGAAAGATAATTATACTTGCTACGATTTCTTGAAATAAGAAAAAATATGGAGACTCTAGACAGGGAGAAACATCGTTAAACAAGTTGTAAAACACTCATTTCAAGTCCCTCATTTAGAGAAAACTCCCTCAAAGCTAGTCTGGTAATGCTTCTTTTCAGTTTTGTTTTTGAAAAGATCTCAAAACAAGAAGATTTTTCTAAAAAGCCATTTTTGAAAGGCAGTGCTTCATACTGAAGAGGCAGCACCACACGAAAACTGTTCACCACCCACGTACCTGAATAGAACTTGTTGAAGGCTTTTATTTTGCTAAGGGCCTGATTGATTAGGATGACATTGGAGTTGAACCTACAATCTTCTGGATACTTGATAAGCTGCTCTACCACCTGAGCCGCTCTCAGACTGTTAAACCACACTGCTTTGCTGCGATTTCCTGAATACCTGGTTGGCTTCTCTTTTTCTCAGATCTTTTTGCTCAAAATAAGAAAGCAACAACACTAAAAAAAAAAAGCATTAACAGACGAGTTTTAAGTGTTTTTCACTTAATGAGAAACCTGAATTGAATGTTTCAGCTCGTTTTAAGCTTGTTCCCACAGGTCTAAAGTTAAGATATTTTCTTATTACAAAAAATCTGTGTGTATTAACTGTACGAGCGGTCTTAGAACAAGTTTTTACAGCTAAAATTGGAAGTGAAAGACACAAAGTGATCTGAAACAGTGTCTTAGTGAAATAATTTATCTTAAAGGTCCCGTACCTGATTTAATTTTAATCTCTTTCAGAGAAATGCTTTCTACACGGTATAATGTGTGTTAAAAGAGGCAATTTCATAAAAATAAAATCACTCATTGATTGCGGATGCATGAATCCAGGCCTTTTTAGTTTAGGTTTCTAAGTATGGTGTGACACTCTCTTCATGCCAATGTGGTTCGTTCTACATAGGTTTCGGTTTCCAATCAGCCACTTACAGCGTTTTCTAACTAGAAGCGCCCTCCTCTCTCGCGTGCACGGCAGCACTTGTAAACAGAACCGCATGGCGTCTACAGAAGGGAAAGTGGCGATACCGCAGCAAAACAGCCTGTAAGCATCAAAACTGAGGAGGAGAGACTTGAAACGCAGGAGAGACCAAAGAAGGAATAACGTTCGTTTAAATCTTGGTGGATTGTACTGAAGGTAGAGAGCAGCTGGACGCCTCGGACTGAATGTGGACTGGAAGTCCGCCTGGACAGGTATTTTTTTTCAATGACTTTCTTCTCAGTAACATTTACGTCCTCGGGTGCTGGCGCTTCCTCTGCTGGTCTACCGTATATAATACAAAGTGATATTTACACGTAACACGACAAAGCTTTACATCAGAAACTTTATCAGGCTGTCATGTTGTAACGTTGCCTATAACATCATAACTCGTCATAACTGTGCATCTGTGTACATAACTGTAGTTACGGTAAACTACCGGTTATGATAGAAAATTTCATTTAGCTGATCTGCAGCCATTTACTGCAACCAAAACAGTAAATTTACTGGAAGATGCAAGTTTTCTCTGGAGAGTTTCTTTGTGCACGAGTATGAAACGTGCACATTATTTCGTGCATGTTGAGTGGGAGGAGAGAAAAAAGAGAGTAGGAGCGTTTCTCACAGGTTGAAACAGTTAAGGGCGGGGCTTACAGTTCAAACAACACTGTTCACCTCGCTCACGATTCGCAAATGTGCAAAATCAGGTATAGTGCCTTTAATATACATATAAATAACCCATTTTAAGGTTCAGTTACTAAATAAGAAAAAAAAAGACATATACTCTGAAAACATTAAAATCTTACATATTCTGCTCTTGTCAATATATTATTCTCAAATTAAGATCATTAAGACCGTTTTTGATGAAAATAAAACTGTAAAACTTGGCTAGATAGACTGATTTTGCAGTGTAGCTATTTTTGTCAAAAGTTTTAACATTTGTAAGAGTATATGAAGAAATTCAGTGGACTTGTGTTTGTTATTATTTGTTTCTGGACCTAAAACTATTTATCGGTGCATGTCATGATCCACAGTATTTCTATATGTGTTAGCTCCTAGTCTTGTCATTTTTTGTTGTGTAGTTTCTTGTTTTATTTTGTAGAGTAGTTTGTCTCTTTCTGTATCTGTTTTCATTTACTTCCTGTTCCCTGACTCTGGTTCCTAACTGTCACAGCTGCTTCTCGTTTTGTCATCAGTCCCACAGTATTTATGGTCCCGGTTTTCCTTTGTTTCTTGAGAGTTCACCGTCTGTGTTTATGTGTCAGTCTTCAGTGCTCAGGTAACAGTTTGATGAAGATTAAATCTTCACAACCCTCATCTGCCCCCAGGCTGAGGTGGTCTGTATTTTGGGTCCCTCCACCCCACATCTCCTGGGTCCCACACATGACAGTTTAAGCCAAATGTTTGAACTTATCTGATTTATTACATCTTGTTATTGAACTAAACTCCCCTTTGAGCAGATTACTGTCTTTTCCAAAGTGTTTGCTGCAACTGCAGACGTTTTTCTAGTAAAACTTACTGTAATTAACCAATAACAGAATTTTTGACCAAATTTATTTCAATTGGTGTAAAAACTAATCTGGATTAATCTCTGGTATGAACTTTCTCATGAAGAAAAAAATGACATAACATTGATTAAAATCACTTCATTCTGTGAGCACAAAGACTTATTGACGCTTCCTTCTTTCATTTCATGTAGAGGGGTGTTG
Organism: Atherinomorus stipes; assembly: GCA_023101725.1. Taxonomy (NCBI): domain Eukaryota; kingdom Metazoa; phylum Chordata; class Actinopteri; order Atheriniformes; family Atherinidae; genus Atherinomorus; species Atherinomorus stipes. Next base: position 718,111 of record JALJCO010001882.1, on the reverse strand, counting down.
ACACAACTGGCTGTACTTTCATTTTCTCACAAAGATTGGTAGGTTACACCTGAAAAACGCTGCCTCTTCTGATGGATTCAACGGTCTGTTATAACATGGAAAAGGCAGGCAGGAACATGAATTCATAATCCATGTCACCTTGAATAACAGGGTGGTAACGTACAGAGTGAGGAAATGTTAACTCTGTTATATCGGTTCTTTGTCAGCGACCATCTGTAGTCATTCATGGTTTGTTAAGCTGATCTGCGATGCAACATCAGGCATAACCAGGGTGGTTAAGGAACAGCACAGTGACGGTAGTTCAACCCAGATCTCAGCCCAGCAGAGACCTTTGGATGTGTTGTATAAGTAGGGCAGCAGCGGCCTGGAGGTGAATGAAGTTAGGTCATATGGAGGGTCAGGATTAATCCCAGATTGTCTGGAAACAGAGCTCATAAAACACTCTGCTTTACAGGTTTGCATCATGAAAAAAATCCTTTGTTACAACAATTTTTTTTTAAAATTACAGAAATTTAAAAGCTAATACATGGTAACATGCGTTAATTAAATCTGTGTAAAACAGATTGTGGCTAAATGGACGGAATTAAACAATTATCCTGCTCTCAGAGGAAATCTGTTTAATGGTGGTCTGACATCGAGCCGAGTCATACCAGAAAATAAAAATCTATTTTTCTCAAACCTTTTACAAATTCCCTCAATTTGGTCACATCACAACAGGGTAGAAAGTGGGAATCTTTGTGAAACCAATGCAGATGATGGACAAGCTCATCCACAGCCAGACAATGAGAGAACAGACCTCACGGATGAATTTAGACGGTGTTCTTTGAGTTGTGAGAGAATTTTAGATAAATGAATCTGCCTGTTGTTTAGAGCCACAGAGGAAGCAGCATTTATAAGTAAGAACACAGCAGAGTAATGAAACTGAATTTCAATCCAGTGTCTGGACCAGCCAAGCTGGTGGGGACTTAAAAGCTACATTAGGGATGTAACAATATGAAAATTTCATATCACGGTTATTGTGACCAAAATGATCACGGTTATCATTTTTATCACGGTATTATAGAAATACCTTCCCAGCATCTTTAAAAATATCCAAAATGGGTCTAAATGTCTACTTTGTCGTTTTTAAAGGGGGATAATCTCAAGAGAACTGTCCACATGGGAGCCTTTGTTGCTTTCTGCCATGTTTTCATAAATTAAACATTGCAAACTCCAACTGCTGTTGCTTTTCCAGCCAATGAGCAGCATCACTTGGAGTTTTTTAAAGCGCAGTAATCAGTCACGGTTTTAACAATAATTAAAATGAGAAGCGGTATTACTAATCGTTGGGAATTTTATCCTGGTTAACCATTATATCGGTTATCGTTACATCCCTAAGCTAGATGCTACTTTTTTTTTACAATATGACACGACAGGATATGATACGATAGAAGTGATGTTGACAAGTTTTTTAATGTCATGGGTTCCCTGGGACCCACAGGTGATGATCTGAGTGGGTCCCTGGGAAAATCAGTGGGTCCTCGATTTAAAAAAAAAAAAAATTCCCCATCTTTTTCTTATAATTATCTATTTTTTCAATTGTAGTGTTTAACTCCCTTGATGGTGGTATGAGATGGTTATTAGCAGGGATGCACGATATTGGAATTTTGGGCGATATCCAATATGCTGATATTTTAAAACTCATGTGGCCGATAACTGATAGATACCAATATTAAAGCTGAAAAAAAAATAAGCAGTCATTTCTAACAGCAGTTTTTGTTATCCATTTCCGACACTTTAAAAAATAGGGGTGGTAAAAATATTAATACACTGAAATATCCCGATATTTTCATATGCCATTATCAAATCTATCTACGGTATCAATTTATTTTACTTACAAAATCTCTCGAGATTTCATTCTTTTTCAAAATCTCATATTAAGCAAATTCTCACGAGATTTTATAACAGAACGATGAAATCTCGCAAGATTTCGTTGGTAAAATAGAGCGATACCGCATTTTTAAATGTCAATATGATATCAGCATATGAAAATATCGCAAAATTTTGTGAATTTCCGCGAGATTTTATAACAAAACAATGAAATATCACAAGATTTTTGTTAGGAAAATAGATCGATACCGCGTTTTTAAATGTCAATATGATATCAGCATATGAAAATATTGCCATAGTTCACTGTATTGATATTTTTTCCCACCCTTAATCTTTAGAAGTTTTACAGTCTGTAAAAGAAGTTTTTGAAGAAGTTGTTTTTGGTTTCTTTAGACTTTAGAAACAGCAGTTCTGATCGGTTAAATATCGGTGGGGTGACCGATGTCCAATACTCAGTTTTAAAGGAGTGATGACATAGCAGTTAAAAACTAGTTTATGTTGTTGGCATTACTGTATATGTAAATACTCCAAAGAAAAAAACGGCATTTTTTACAGCGGAGTATTGTTTTGAAACGCCAGACCTCACTTCCTCTGTCATACAGTTGGGTCCGGTGATGATATGGAGCTTTACCTGGAGATCACGATGACTTCATTTTGATTGGCTACACCTTATTTGGCTATGACCTTATTTGGAGAATCTAGGTCAAGCTGCGGTCGGAGTTTGCTAAAGGCTAACTGCTAGCAACATGGGCACTTCAGACAGTGTGAGCTACGTTTATCAGACAAGACAGCATTTAGAAAATAAATAAACTTACAGGTAATGACAAGGTTGTGGCCCCCTCCCTCAGTGTTACTGCAGAAGTTTTCTTTTAAATCCATTTGTTTGAAAACCCAGACCTGACTGCACAGAAGTTACTACTAGCTCCATACACGAAGCTGAATCAGACAGGGAGGGGAGGGGGGAGCGGACGGTGCATAAACCGTTAGGAGAGAGGGGGGGGGGTGGCGCTGTTTACTTGATAGTGTGCTCTTATTGGAGCAATTAAATTACGTAGAATGATAGAACTACGTAGAATGATAGAACTACGTAGAATGATAGCCTGCTGTCTGATTCAACCGTTTCTGAGCAGAGAGACAAAGCTGACAGACCATAAACAGGAACTTTGATTCTCACTTTGGACATTCACATGGCTTCATCAGTGCACAATAGATCATATTATACACCCAAAACCCCAGAAAAGTGAAATTTAATGTCATGGCACCTTTAAGGCCGATATAGGCCGATACCGATAGCGGGCTGATTATATCGTGCATCCCTAGTTACTAGTGATGATCATATTCATGTATGTATATTAAATTAAACAAAAAAATTAAACATGAAAAGTTTTACAAAACAACTGTTAGCGGCATGACATGAAAAATTCAAATGCCTCTAGGATTAAATTACAGGAGGTGCTCAGCTCTCATGGAATAACAGACAACATTTTGTCCATCAGGTAGAGGGGAATTCATAAAGCCAGGTAAAAGCAAGACTTTTCTCTTGAAAACGCATTATTTTAAAGTTCTTTTAAACACATCAAGCCTGTGTGACATGAACTACCATGACCATCCTGCGCTCTTGCTGAAATAATGCTAAACGTTTAAATCAGAAATGCAGGAGGCCATATGTTATTCCATCAGATAAGATGCAGATCCAGCCCTTAAATTTCTCTCCACAGTAACTGGGTCAATTCACAATCCCCAAAATTAACTATTTATTTATTTATTTGATTTTGTGGAAGAAAGTCACACTGACCCAAGAACAAACGAAAAGAAAAACTCTTATAAAGGTCGGAGTCAAGTTTCTACCAGGAATTACCATCACTCAGCCGAATGGAGACCTTAAGAATATTTATTGCACCAGTTACTGCACTTTGTTTTGGTTCAGTAAGAATATGATTTTACAGAAAATGATGGTGAAAAAGGTTTATGTTTTCAGAGCTAACACAATCAGAACTCAGCACCATGATAACAATTTAACAGGAAAAGGAACGAGGACCCAGTTTTATCAGTAATCAACTTTTGCTTTCATTTGTTAATTAGCTGGAAAATCTAGAAAAAGAAAGTGTAATAAAAATTATGTTAACTGCAACCCATGCTAACAGATGTCTTAATACAGGTGGTGTCAAATCCTCATCATTACTCCAGGGTGGGATTTTTACTTTAGATACATATTAGATTATAGTCACACTTTGGTCTCTGTGCAAGGCGGCTCGGTTAGAGCTGATAGAGGACAGTAGGAACTGAAAGACTTGATTTAGAAATAAAAATCTGCATTAAGAATTCTTTGCCTCCCCCTAAAATCAGTTTGATTTTCATATGGATCCTATGTGCTGTTTTATACAGTGTATAAGACCTCAGATCATAAGAGAGAACTGGCACAAGTCATGCAGCCATGATTTGACAGATGCAGAGAAAATTTAAAGTAAGCAACAGATTTAAAAGCAGAAAAAGTGAACACGAAAAGAAAAGCAGGATCTGAAAGTGTGAAATAAAAACTTCATATCTGGAAGGGTCTCACTGAATATTTCCAGTGTTAGATGTGTTTTTAACTGCGTCATCACAGCCCTATTTACAGGGCCCTGTGTGAGTATGCAGAGATACATCAGTGACACTTGTGATGCTAAAATGTGCCTGACTGCCACATCTGGTGGTTCTGCCTGGACATATCTGTGTTAAACCATCTGTAAAACTGCTCAGGTTATATTTGTAAGGATCTACTTTTGCACATTTATTTGTGGGAGACTACTTTACTAAGTCCTAGATTAACTGGGCTGCAATCCGAGGATTCAAATGTGGTCTTCACCCCGAGTAATGTTTTATTTTTTGATAAAATTGTAAAATTCCTGCTGTGTTTCAGATGAATTTACTCATATCTTTCTTGATTTGTCAGTCAAATAATCTTGACTTTGACTCCTCTGATGGATTCACACACGTCTTTGCTTTCTTTTGAGACCACGTTTATACAAGTATGGATAAGTAATTGTTACCAGGATTATCTAATGAAGGTTTTCAAATACTAAATATCTAAAACTGAAAGTAAAAACTAAAGCCGAAAGGTCAGACCTCCCTGACAGAGAAGAGCGTTGCATCTAATAACTGCTGTACGTGTTTAAACAAGTTGTCAGACAGGGTGTAGATCAGTGCTGTTGGATAATATCTAAACATAACCAGGGTTTGTGGATTTTTTAAACACATTTTCTTTAAAGTTCATCTGACGTCATGATTTCTGATGGTAAGTTCTCTCTTACCATTAATTAAATAACACTGTTTAGAAAAGTGACTGTTTGCCAACTTCAGATTGCTTGCAGTCGTTTCAGGAGATGATGACGTAAAGCAGTCACATGTCGTTTCATAAACACTCCAAAGCGCCTCACCCTCATGTCAAGAAAGGGAGAACTGGGTTGTCAGACAGACACACACACACACACACACACACACACACACACACAAACACACACACACCCAGCATGATGAGTCAGCTTCTGTCCTTTTCATACCATTTCTCTTTTAATAAAAGCTTGAAGGTATTACACTAAACTGTTAAAAGAAAACAAGCATACAATGATGTGAAAGTAATAAAAGCCTACTTTAACTGGAAATAGGAGAAAGACTAAATTTAGAGTTCTGAAACTGGGAAACTGTTACGCCTCCTGACCAAAACATGCTGACGAACAGATGACTGGATGAGAAAGTGAGCAGGGACTGACCGGTGCGACAGGTGCCGGTGGAGGTGGAGTTGGAGCAGGGACACGGGGCGCAGGCTTCGGCCAGGGCGGCTCCTGGGCTGCGGTAGAAACCAGGCTTACACTCCTCACAATTGGACCCGTGGGTGTTTCCCTCACAGCTCAGACACACTCCTGCAGGTCAGATCAAACATCACACCATAAGCACTTTTTCCTGCCTGATCTGCTTGCAGCAGAAAATGTGATTCCTGTCGCTGCTGTCACTGCTTGAACTTCAGATAGTGTCCGACCACATTAACGCATCATGATGTAACCATTTCAGCCGCAGATACACGTGACATCCTCAAAAATCCCACAGTATCTGAAAATGTTGCATATTTGTGACTTAAATTAACAAAAAAATACCAGTCACATTACAATTATGGCATCCTGAAAAACATGAGTCAGAATAAAAGGTTTCAGATCAGGTGAAATTGATGAAATCACTTTCAGTTGAAAATAAAATAATGCAGCCATTTTCTCTGTTGCTTAAGTGTGTATGGATCTTTTATATATATATATATATATATATATATATATATATATATATATATATATATATATATATATATATGTATATATACATAGTTGTCCTCAAAATCAAAATTATTAATACCCTCCAATAAAAGAAAAGGCTAAAATAACAATAGTAATTCAAATAACAGGAAACCAAAGAGACAAATAAGAAATAAAAATTTACAAAATTATTATTTAGTGTAATAAAATATTGCCTTTCAATTGTGGTTGAAAATAATCATTTAAAAAAACAAACAAACAAAACTATCCCAGACACATTCGAGGTCTCTTTGAACATTAGAGAAAACACCTGATTGCAGTGATTGCCTCAAAGTATTCCTCAACAAAATTTTCTTGTCTGTAAACGCACAGACATAAAACAAAAAAAAGAAAAGTGTGTGTGAGGCTTGTGAACCACTATTGCAAGGTCCTCACCAGCAGCTCCCCTGGCGCTGTAATGTACAGCCCACTGCTTTCAGGTTAAACTTGAGATGGGTTAAATACTTAATTGGGATTAATAAAGTATAATTTATTGCTATTATTATCATTATTGAAGTTCTTTCAAAGACCCCTTATAAAATGTTAGTCTTTATCGACCAGGGAGAACTGTAAAATCATTTGAAATAAGAGAAAACCATTTCCAAAGAGCATCCAAACTCTAAAAACTATGCAAACCAGTTAGAAGTTACGTCATGAAAACAGAGAAAATAATAATGCACTTCATTTGAAAAACGTCTCAGACATGATTGATATTCTTGCGTGCTGCCTGTAGTCAACTTGTGTTTGTTTCTGAGTTGTTATGCCTCTATGACAACAGATAAAGGTCATGCAGACGTGACTCAACCTGTCCACAGGCTCCTGGTTTATCTTTCTGTGAGGAAGTGCTGGAACGCAGCGGGTTAAATTGCTGGTTGAAGTGGGGGGGGATAAGTGCTTAGTCCAAACACTGGTCCAGTAAAGCAACATATACTGGTAAGTTTGTTTGAACCAGTAAAAACAACAAACATCTTCGTCTTGTTGGAAGTAACCCATCCCTGATGTGTTGTTTTTGGGACACTGTATGATTTGCATTTGCACAATGTGTTCTTGTGTAAGAAGCCCCCGGAAAGAGGCCTGGGTCGTCTTTAAAGGGAGCTGTCAAACCTGAGCTATGTTAATCCACAGCGCTGTGACCACTGAGCCCCGGCAAAGGCTGCAACGCTCCATCTGCCCCTGCATTAAAATGGAAAGACATATGGCTTCTCGCAGGGCCACCCCCACACCACACTGTCCCCCTCTACCTTTGCTTCTCTTCAAGCCTCGCACCAGCAGCTGGTTTCCGTAGTTTCTGGAGGTTAAGCTGCAGTCCTCCTTTATGAATGTGATTCAGGACACAGAAGAGGGTAAGTCCACCTTAAATCACCCACTAGAAAGGAGATTTTGTGGCGATCTCTTCTTCTGCTGCATCATTCCTCCTCCCTAGAAGCAGCTGACCGCCTTCTGTTGTAATTCCACTCTAAATATTTACTTTAGATGAGCTGGAGGGTTTGTGCAGCCCCGCTCTCTGCACAGCAGATTGCTCTTCGGAGACAGCAGGCAGGCGTTAACTTCAACTAAACCCAACCGTTAAATTTATGGGGAACTTGATGAGCATTTTGTTAACAAAGATCAAACTGTGAAGCTTCTTTCTTATGCAATGTCAAGTTTCAAAGGGACAGAGAGCTGAAAGCACATACAGTCCTCAAAATTATTTATACTCTCCAGTTAAAGAAAAGGCTAAATGCACAATAATAATTCAAATAACAAGAAACTAAAAATAAATAAAAATTTACAAAATTATAATTTAGTGAAATAAAATATTACTTTTGAATTATGGTTGGAAATAATAATAATAATAATAATAAAAAACAAACAAAACTGTCCCATACACATTAGAGCACCTTTCCCATGAACCAACATACCTGTCAACAGGTGTAGAAGTCTTTTTTTAACGTTACAGAAAACACATGATTGCAGCAATTGCCTCAAAGTGTTGCTCCACAAAACTTTAGCTTTGGAGTCCCATCATGCTTGTTTACTTGTTTTATTTTTTGTCTTTGTTTTCAATATTTCTGTTGAACCACAATTCAAAATCAATGTCATGATTTTCATAGAATTTTTATTTATTATTACTTTTGTCAATTTCAGCTTATTTTACTAGCTACGTTTACATGGACAATAATTCATCTATCCGATTGAAATCCTTCCGATCAGAGCTTCCTGCTGACGCGTTTACATGGACGGTCGAAAAGTGATCCGATCGGTTGTATTTACTTGATGGACAGATGTGTTCATAATGCTTTTGACATGCACAATGGCTCCTAGTTCGTAAGAAGAGGGGGTTTTCTTTGTTAAATGTATAATCTTTTGACCGTCGAAATGCTCAATAATTATTAACTCTTCCAGTAGGGGTTAAAAATCACAGCCATACAACGGGTCCGTACTGGACCCGCGGCTGAAGCACATGATCATGAATCAGATCCGCTATGGATCCGGGGCAAAAGTGCAGCTACAGCTTTAGGCATGCCTATGCTCCGCATAACATCAGAATTTCCAGTCAGAACGCAGATCATCGGTGGATCCGTTCTGCTGTGCAAGTTGCCTCCAACGTGACTCCGCAAGGCGGATCCAAGGCGAACAGAACAGCTGCTGCGGATCCGTGGCACCATTTGCTGTCTGGGGTTGCCCAGCACAGTCCTGTTCCGATAAGCTTCTATTGCTACGTCACGCAACCACCACGTGGTTCCAGCATGTGCAGAGACAAAATTCCACAGAAATGATCGGAACGAGTGTTTACGTGAGGGCTGCACAATTAATCGTTAAAAATTCGTGATCTCAATTCACATGTACATGTGATCTCATTTCTACCCACAACAATTCTGAAGCATCTTTAATCACAAGCTAATCATGAGCTAATGACGAGCTGCATCACAAATAAAAGTTTCCATTCTTCCTGGAATTTTTTCAAGCGCCCTCAAACGCAGCACTGCCGTTGCTTCCCCACCCCCTAACCAATGGTAAAACGTCAACAGTGGAGCAAGCCCACCTGCAATTAGCTGGTCCTCCAAAAAAGTGAGCGAAACGAGAGTTGAAACTGTGGACAGTCTGTAACTGGTTAGGAGGTTAAATGGAAAAAAAAATCGTGCTAGGGAATCGTGATCTTAAATTTTACTCAAAAAAATTGTGATTCACATTTTTCCCAGAATTGTGCAGCCCTAGTTGACATGCTCATTTTTTCCTGCTGATCGGATCGGCTTAAACCATCCCTCTTGATCGGAATCAAAATTCTTTCCGATACGTTTAGATGACGCAGTTTTATTCTGATTGGCGTTTGATCGGATCAAAATTGCGCCATGCAAACGCAGCTAATTTTTTTCCTTCTTTAATTTGGAAGGTATGAATAAGTTTGAGGATGACTGTAGCTGTCTCTTATGTTCCACACACCATCCGTGTTATTAAGGTTTTAACTCAACAGAATAAAGCAATCAGATTTCCATTCTGCTTGCTTCAATGCTGGACAGGACAAGTAAAAAAAAAAAAAAAAAAAGGTTTTAACTCTGCATACTGTATACACACTTTTTCATTTATCTTTTTAGCTGATCATTATTTCATAAATTTATTTGATTATCGATCAATTCATTTATCTCTACATTTATACTCACTCAAAGCAGCCATCACACAAATTAAGATAGGAAAAGCTAAAGTAGGAATTTAAGTAACAAAAGTTAAGGAGGTCTAAAAACGTAATGATCTAAGCTGCAGGGGAGAGTTCAGTCAGTTGGGCAAAGGAGGACATGCTCAGATGTGTTTTTGTTTTTTTACTAGCATGTTCCTGACAGCTCACCGGACTGTGGATGGCAGTAGCTGGTGTGGTTGTTGCACTGACAGGGCCGACAGCCAGTGCTGCTGAAGTGGAAGAATCCTGGATGGCACTCGTCACATTTGGGCCCGTACACTCCCGTCTTGCACACACAGATCCCTGAGCTGGAAGACAAAACAGAAGACAGAAAACATCAAACACATGCAGGGATGTAGAAGACGAAGCCCCACAAATCATTTCACTGGAACAGAAAGCTAAACTGGGAATGCTGGTGAAGCTCTGACTGCGACAGAGGGTTTATGCTCCTTGGACTGCAGCCATTAGTCCTGCAGGTTCCTCCATCAATCCATCTGCTTTCCAGAAGTCTGCAGTAGGTATGCAGAATAAAAACTCAGTTCAGAACCACCTGGACCCGTCATGTCTCCACGCACCTTATTCTGATCCTGTCCAGAACCTGACTGAGCGAAAACGGAAGCAGACAACTTCATCAAATTTTAAATAAAACTAATGAAGATTATCTCTTTCACATTTTAAAAAGGACATTTTTGTAGCTTGAGATAAAAAACTGAAAGTCAACTTCATTTATATAGCACATTTCGTTACACATACAGTCGTCCGTTAAATTATTCATATCCTTCAATTGAAAAAAGGCTAAATTCACAATTGTAATTCAAATGACAAGAAACTAAAGAAACTAACAATAAATAAAAATTTACAAAATTATAATTCAGTGAAATAAAATATTGCTTTTGAATTGTGGTTGAAAATAATAATAATAATAAAAATAAACAAATTTAACTGTCCCACACCAAATAGAGCACCCTGCTCATGAACAGTGGACTCATTTTATTTTTGGTGTGTTTGTTTTTAATATGTCTTTGAAACACAATTCAAAATTAATGTCATGAATTTCATAGAATGTTTTTTTTCTTATTACTTTTGTCAATTTTAATTAATTTTAATGACAGATGATTTTTTCCTGTCTTTAACGGGAGGGTATCAACAATTTTGAGGACAACTGTACATCCAATGTATTTCACATAAAAAATAAATTGATTGAATAAAATAAACATAAGTTGAACTAGGCTACAATTTGTAGCTGTTCTGTTATTTTTAATGAGTTTGTATTTCATATAAGTCTTAAATTATATTGAATAAAAAATATCACTGAAAATATTGCATTTTAAATGCAAAATAAAGAAATCATTTATCCAAAAATTATAGTAAAGTCAATTCATGAATGAATAAATAAACTTAATAAACTTAAAATAACTCTTAAATTGAATAAAAAATATTTCAGTTTAATTTTCAACAACTTTATTTATCTCCAAAGGGCAATTCAGTTTATAGTCTACAGGTCGGTTTATAACGAGCTAAATCCGTTAATATTATCATTGAAAACACTGAACTTTAAATATAAGATAAAGAAATAATTTATCCAAATATTTCAGTAAAGTCAATTTATAAATGAATAAATAAACGTAGATGGGAGAATCCCCAAGAAGCATCCAGCAAAGTTAAAGCCAACTACATTTCTTCTCATCCTCTTCTTACCTGGATATTTATTTGTAAGTTGTATATTGTAAATTATATTTTTCTTTTTTTTTTTATCTGGATATGGTAAAGTGTGCATTGAATATAGGCAAGTATTTTTGCTTCATATGATTTAATTTATTCTCCTTCTTATTCTATAATACTGCTGTAACATTGCAATGACCCCGTCTGGGATCAATAAAGTACATCTGACTGTGATTTGTCTGGGGGGGGGCTTTAAGGTCTGAAAGACGACTCAGGATTTGTGGCTGCTGAAGATGAAAGTTTAACGCTCATTTGTCCAAGAAAACAAGTGACAGGGAATGATTTTTGTTTAACATACAGTATAAATCAGCCTGAGCTGCTCTAAAGGTAATTTTCCAGCAACTCTACAACTGTAAGTTCCTCAAAACCCAGACAATGGCCTCAGAAATATAATCTGGGAACAATGACTTCAAAACAATTGAAGTAAATCAAGAGTGACTGGGAGCACTTTCCATGAGCGTGTTCGTGGGTCTTGACACAAACAGGGCTTTGTTAAAACAACTGCACTTAATGCAAATGAAGAGGCCCATGGCGATGCTTAGTGGGGCGTGGGCACGGCTGAGGGAGATCAACAGTCCTCGTTCCTCTGAACACACACTAAAATATCCGCAATGTGCTTCATAACCCGAACGCCCAGAAGTCAGAGATATCATGTCTGCAGAGGGGAATAAATGAACCCACACATATTAGTGATTATCATTAAAATTTTGCCTATTTTAATAATAAATATAAAGCAATAAGAACAGGTTTATTACTCTTAATCTCAAATATAAAATGCAACAATTAATCTAACTTGTGTCACACATTTCTGTCTGTATAACATGTTGGCATGACTTCATTCACATGTGGCACCACAGAGGTGTTGCAGCAGTTCTGCTGCACAAGAAAGTAATATTCCCTTTAGATGCAAAAAGCAAAACATGTATTTATGCAGGTTTGAGAACATGAACGGTGCAAGAACATATGTGACTGTTGACTGCTGCCATGGTTCATTCCCTTTATGTCTTGTGTGTGAAAGGTAGCATTCATATTTATCACACAAAGAAAACATGCAACTTGTACTAACCTGCATTAACGGCTGGTGGGACAAGAATATAAAGCACCACATGTAGGAGACAGAGGACACGTGTACGCACGTGAACTGGCCGGGCTGGTGCAGGTTACTGCAAAAAGCTTACACTGCAAGAACTGACAGGCCGCTCATCCACTGCATGCTGGATATTTCCAACATAAACTAATACTTTAAAGGCTGGTTGAATAAAATAAGAAGTTGTATCTCCAGATATTCACCATCGCGTCCTGTCATACAAGATTTATATCACAATGTGATAAAAATAAAAAATATCTAAGTAATACCTGAAGTTTATGTTTAAATTCATAATGTTTCTTATGATGATGTGAATAACTGATAAAAAAAAAAAGATGAAACACATCCAAATCATGAAAAAATTGAAAAAAAGTAAAAAATAAAAAATTGACTTTTTTATTTTTTATAAATAAAAAAGAATAATAAAGAAAATAAAGCAGAAAACAATACGCAAATACGAAGATTGAGAATAAAAACAAAGATGTTTAAAGGTGTTGCATCAGAATAAGACTTTAAAAAAAACAGTAAAGTTAAATAAAACAAAACATAATGATCATTATTAAAAGTAAAACAGTTTATGTAAAATAAGCCAAATATAATAAAAAAATAATTATCATGAAAGTAAAAAGTACATGTTAAATAAAATGAAAACACTTATTAAAAGTGAAAAGTAAATATATTCAAATAAAATGTCATTCGTAAAAGTAAAAAGGTAAACTACATAAAATGTAACAAAGTGTACAAAGAATAAAATACATGTAAAAAAAAATACTTATCAAAACTAAACATATAAATATAAATTCAAAAAAAAATATAATAAAATATTAAAACTAAAAAAAATCTAAAATTAAATTAAAATAAATTAAAAGTAAAGAAGTAAATGTAAAAATAAATTATTTGAGAAATAACTGAAGCCCGAGTTTGAAGAATAACACCAGAAATATAATTGCTTTGTTTTTTGGGGTTTTTTTTGCTGTTGTTGTTTTTTGTTTGTTTGTTTTTTGACCAAGCATTAACAGAGTGCTGGCTCCATCTGGATGTTAAAGTTCATTTTCTTGCCCGTGCACTCTGACACCAGTCTTACACTGGGGGGCTACGCCGGAGCGCACAGGGACAACAAAGCGGATGAGCGTTTGGTTTATGCTCAGATCATGGCAGAAAATGCCAGAGCTGCAGAACTGTTGATGGTATCCGAGGCCTCTGTATCAAGGAAATTGGATCTACGCTCACATTTTCCCCCACACAGCCACTGCCGGTCTCCTCCAAGTGGTATTGTGAACATCCACGGTGCTTCGTTGTTGCAGACGTGCACAACTAATGCACAAAACAACCGGCGGATACTTGAGGCAGTCACGATAAACACACGTACACATACTTAAATGCAGGCATATTCCTGGCCTAACGTGTCATTGCCCAGCCCCACCTGTCCCTGCCCATCATCAGCTGATCAAGGGTCAGTGAGGAGTTAAACTCCCCATTTCACTGCTCTGCTTCCTAATCAACAAGCACCACAGTAATAAATGATCTGATCCAGTCTTTCATTTCTGTCTTTTCTTTGTACAACATCAAGCCTTTAACTATTTATTATTTATACCAGCAAGAATGAGACAGAAAAAAACCCGACTGCACGGCGTAAAGCCACCAGAATGAACCACGGTGGGGATTTTCCAGTAATATAACAAGTATTGTTCTCATCTAGAGGTCAGTTGTTGGGCGATGCAGGCAATGACCAAAAACAAATTATGCTGCAGCTGCTCTTTAATGCACCACCATGCTCTCTGCTCTGATTGGCTGACAGTCAGTCAGACACTAAGCTGTGGCAATGCAACACAATCAATCATCTGTTTCTAATGAGCCTTCATCTCACTGTGTGAGCGGCGCAACATCACGACCACCATCCCCGCTGCTGGAGAGGCAGAATGAGCTGGAGGACTCCCAGGCGGGCGGAGATGAAGCTCCCTCAGGGCCCAGTAATCCCGCTGATAATTTGTGGCCTCTTGGCCAGGAGGAGGGGTTTGTTATTGTTTTGAATGATATCAGAGAACTGTGTTGGCCCAGCTGCTTTGCGTAAGATCTGCATGTTAAGTAGGTCAGTATTACAGGGGCGACGAAGCTTAACCCCATTCTGCTGCTGCTGCTCCGACGCGCTGGCTGCTGTGTGCCGCACTGAAACCAGACAGTGGCAAACATCCTCACTGCATCCTGGAAGAGGTCACCAGTTTAATCACCCAGGGGTGAATGGTTGGCAGGAATAAACAGGGAACAACACTAAGCAGGTTTAGTTGTATTGCTGGATGTGGAGCCAAATCCTCAAAGACGTGATGTCATCCCCCCACCGTCCGGGCTCATATCAGCCTCAACACGAGTGTGAACACGTTCAGCTTGTCAGAAATAAGCACGGCTTTAGACCAAAGGCTAACAGCAACAAAACTCCTGAAGTCAAAGTATGAAAATAAAATGTTTTAGTTTAACACTATAAAAACATATTTATGGTTTAGTTTCAGGTAACAACTCAGAGCCAATGATATCAGCTGTTGGGCTGTTAGTGTGATGATGTCAGAGCTTTTTTTTTTATGACATCTGTTGCCTAAGCAGAAGAAACATATTAGATGGAAAAACGTGGTTGCATAGAAGATAATAAGGCTGGATGTGAGCTCAAAGTCTCCCCCACCGGCACTTTGATGTCCACGAACAAACTCCTATTCAAGGACTAGACACGAAAACAAACCACGCTGTGTATTTAAGCACAAGTGCCTTTTGGTCTGGTGTTAAATAACCATTAGGTACAGTCATCCTTAAAATGCCCTGTATCATTTTAATTAGGGATGTTTGATTTTTTACCAGTATCAACCGATACTGATATATGCAGACAACTGTGAGGGTGTATCTCTCATATTTTGAGAAATGCAGGCTGACCACAGTCCGCTGGCCAGGAGAGCAAAGTCCAGCCGACCCAGTGACATTACTTTAAAAAACTTCCATAAAATGACATAAAGAGTGTTGTTCTATACAAACGCGCACAGGTGCGTCCTCACATGTGTGCACTCCATCACCACCGGCAGAGCGCACGTTGGAAACCACGGCAACCACATGAAATCACACACACGATGAACTGAGAGCTGCGCAGTGCACAGCACCATCGCTGTGTCTACAGTATATTCTGCGCCCAAAAGGTGCGTTCAGAGGGTTAATTAGCTTTGATGATCAAGCGTAATGTGGACAGTTAGGGCTGAGAGCACAAGTACGCGCATGAGTGTGTCATGTTTGTTCATCTCACTGAGAGCAATGTCTGTTATGTTGCGGTGTTTTTACGATGAAAAAAGTCGTGTAGTCTGATCCTGGCTAAGCGTTGCTCAACAAAATTTTAGCTTCTGAGTCCCATCATGCTTGTTTACTTGTTTTATTTTTTGTGCGTTTCTTTTGAAAATTTCTTTCAAACCACAATTCAAAATCAATGACATGATTTTCACAGAATTTTTATTTATCATTACTTATTTCACTGACACTTAATTCTTCTCCCTCTTTAATTTGAGGACGTGAATCATTTTGAGGACGACTGTATTTATATCCAAGTCCAGAATGAGTTTCATGCGTCGGTCTGACTGTATCGAGCACAGATGGGAGGGTACGGTGTCGCTCTGGCCATCGGTCGGGACTCAGATGTGCGACTGTGACCCTGCAGACCTGCATTCCCCTGCTGATGTCTAAAAACAGCAGAATACTGAGAATCAGCTCGCTCATTCCACCTGATAAGGCAGCAACACAAATTTAATTAAACACTGGAATGATACAGATGCCTTTGCTGTGGTTGTTTTTGTATTTTGCTCTAAAACTTTTAGACTAGTTCCTCAAACCTTACATGGGACATATACTCAATATTGCCCCTAAAGTAACCTTAAAATATGATCCTAATTAAGGTATTTTCCATGTTATCAATCATCATCTGATGCAGTGCAAACCTCTTCCCTGCACAAAGACTGATAGCCTGAAAGTCACATGACTGCTGTCAAATACTGACATGATGCAGGGTCTGAAACATCTGCAGCAACAATCAATATTTCATTACAGTCTGGTCTTTCCCGTACAGTACTGTCACTGCCCACTGCAGCTGATCCAAAACACGGCCGATTCCACTGTTATGACAGATGTAAGCGGCTAATACGGCTCTTATGTCAAGTATTGGCACCAGTGAACAACCATTTCACAGCACATGACCCACTGCAGACAAAAATGCCACATTAGCGAGAAAGAGCAGGAAATCTCATTAGGGTCGTTAAGAACATCGAGTATAGATGCAATTACAGATGTCACAAGGCTTTAAAAAACAGATAACCCTGAAGGAATTCCAGTAGTCTGGCTTTCGGTTAAATTAAGAGCAGAATTGCAGGTTTTGGTGGGTTGTTTCTTCTCATTCCTGACAGCAGCAATCCAGGAGTTGTAGACTTGAACTGTTAAATTGAAAGTAGATCCCTGACCCGACTCTGAAAGGCGCCACTGACCCGGTGGCTTTTCAATTAAGTATGTTTCACATAAATAATGCAAACAGTAAGAGTCTTTCATGCTGTCTAGGTGTCCAAACTGGCACCACGTTATAGGCTCATAGGGCCAGGAAGTGGGCTTTATAGCTTTATTCAAATACAGTACAGTTTATATAACCTCCCATTAAAGAAAAGGCTAAACTCACAATAGTAATTCAAATAACATGAAAAATGAAAAAAGTAATAATAAATAAAAATTTACTAAATTATAATTTAGTTAAAAAAAAATATTGGTTCTGATTTTTTGTTTTAAAAATAATTTTTAAAAACAAACAAACAAAACTGTCCCAGACAAATTAAAGCACCTAGCTCATGAACAGTGGGTCAAAATACCCGTCATTAGGTGTGGAAATATTACTGAACATTACAGAAAACACCTGATTGCAGTGATTGCTTCAAAGTGTTGCTCTAAAAATTTTAGCGCAGATATTTTCTAAATATATCTGTTGAAAAACAATACATAATTAATGTCATACGTTCATCAAATTTTTATTTATAGTTATTTTTGTCAATTTCAACTTATTTCAATGGCAAAAGGAAAAATAAACATAAATAAACAGATTTTTTAAAAATGAACAAAACAATAACTGAGATCCTAAAAAAAACACTGGCATTTATATTTTCAACAATCTCTCTCTTGCCTTTTTTTCTGTCTTTAATGGAAAGGTAAGTAAACTATCAAGCACAACTGCAAGAAGCCACAAATAATTTAAATATATATAGTATATATATATTAAAAAAAAAAAAAAGAAAAGCAAATCTATGAGAAAACAATTATAAACTGCGGGGGTATGAATGAACTACCAGGGGGCTGAACTGTTAATAACTTTTAAATTGAAATTCCAATTTAACATGTTGCAATTAGCAAATCTCAAAGTAGCTCTATTTGTTTTCATGGAAGACAACTGATCAGGTTTCATGCCTGTAGCGTCCCTGTTTGACAAATCCTCTCCCTTCAGTTGTAACTGCTATCACCTTTTTGTGTGACAGTTATTTAAACACCATGTGACACCTTCAGTCAGTTGTACAGTAGCATTTTTAAACTTCCTCATTGACTAGTTTTCTACAAATGGCTGAGACGCTGAGACAGAAAACAGTCCAACTTCTGGAATGTCCTGATGAAGACAGTTTAACTGAAGGGAGTCGCTGTAAATATCCTCAAAGCTCAGATCTGAGATAACTTGTTGATGTAATAAAACTTATAAAGAATATTGGATCCATTCAAAGCCGAATTGGACTCAGGAATTCCTACAATGACGGCAGATTCAGCTTGTTGGGCTGAATCTTTGCAATGGACAAGAAGTTTTCAGCATAGAGATGCACGATACAGAAATCATGCAAAAAGAAATGAGATTCTGTGGTGTAATTATGATAAACAGCATCGGGCTGTTTAGTTTTAACGACAAGGACCAAGAATAAACCTGTTCTAGAGGGAACGTTGGTGTTTTGGCCACAGCTGCATCTTGCAGCTGCTAAGTTTAACTGTTCATACCTCAACTTTGCATTCTTGTTGGAATATTCGTGTTTAGATGTCATCCCATGTGGAAATTCTCCAGGTCGAGTTAGAAATATATTTTAGCATGAGCATTGAACAGAGGCTGGAGTTCAAAAAGATTCATTCAAAAAGTCAGAAAAATCAGAATTACAGTAGATACACAAATGCATGTAATTGACATCAGGAAACTCTAATTCCAACCCCTTTCACACAATACCTGGGCCATCTCCCATCTGTGCAGGGTTTCAACTAGAGTTGTTTCGATACCAGTATTGGAAATGTCACCGATACTGCCCAGAATTTTGGTATTGGTATCCGCGAGTACTGGAGATGAGGCATCGATCCAACGCCACGTAATTCATTAAAAGAGGAATCTGTTTCCTGATTGGCTCTGGCACAGTTCTTCTTCGCTGCCCTTAAAACAGTTGCACTGTGCTGCCGTCTGCAGCCTGCTGATTAAGAGGGGTGAAGAAGAACCGATCACCTGACACCTGTTATACAAGGAGCTAGCTGGTAGTCATGGTGACGGTGTGGAAGTATTTCACACTGGATTCTCCCACCAGCAAGACTGCATTCATAAATACATGTTATACATGTTTAACCTGAGCCAGGCCTTACCACAATGATAACCATAATCACAATCATACATGTGGGATATGATTTTTTTTTTTTTTTTTCATAAAACAGTATCAGTACACAGTATTAGCCGATACCCACAGCACAAGTATCAAAATTGGTATCGGGAGGGAAAAAAAATGGTATAGAAACATCTCTAGTTTCAACTTTTCTCTAAAAGCTGGTTTCGCCCCCATTTGCTCCTACAATGTTTATTTCAGTAAACATTGGCCGATAACCGATATCTATAGATATTAAAGTTTTGTTATCCATTTCTGACACTTTGGAAAATAGGGGTGGGAAAAATATTGATACACTGAAATATCGTGATATTTTCATATGTCAATATCAAATCTATATTTAAAAACGCAGCGTCGATCTATCTTACTTACAAAATCTGGCGAAATTTCATCATTCTGTTTCAAAATCTCACAATATTTCACGAATTCTCGCGAGATTTCGTAACAGAAGGATGAAATATCGCAAGATTTCATTAGTAAAATAGATCGATACCAGTGTATCGATATTTTTAGAAGTTTTAAAGTCTGTAAAAAGAAGTTTTTGAAGAAGAAGAAGTTTGTGGTTGTTTTTAGGCTTAAGAAACAGTGGGCTGATCGGTTAAATATTGGTTAAATATCAGTAGGGTGGCCGATGCTCGATACTCAGTTTTAAGGCCGATATAGGCCGATACCGATAGGGGTCCGATTATATCGTGCATCCCTAATTACAACCAGGGACGCACAATACTGGAATTTTGGCTGATCTCCGAAATGCCGATATTTTAAAACTCATGTGGCCGATATCGATATCAAAGCTGAAAAAAAAAAAACTGTGTAATATTCACTCCTTGTGCAAAATTAGAAAAATACCTTAACTTAATGACAGTTGTTTAAACAAAACTAATAGGATATGTGCATTATATCCTGGAACGACCTGGATTTTCTTCTTATTGAGAAAAAAACACAAAAAAACCAATACCCAAAAACAGGAGATATTTGGTCATTTACACAAATAACCGTGAATAAACTCTGTTCACACAGAACATCCTAAAAGAAACTGTCTTTAGAAGTTTTAAAGTCTGTAAAAAAGAGGTTTTTGAAGAAGTTGTTTTTGGGGTTTTTTAGACTTTAGAAACAGTAGCCTGAACGGTTAAATATCGGTGGGGTCACCGATGTCCGATACTCAGTTTTAAGACCGATATAGGCCGATACTGATAGGGGGCCGATTATATTGTGCATCCCTAATTACAACCCCAATTTCCAAAGAAATGGGACATAGTGTAAAATGTAAGTTTAAAAAGCAGAACTAATGACTTCTAAATCTCATCAACCCATGCTTTAATCCCAGTAGAACCCAAACAACATATCAGATGTTAACAAAGAGACATTTTACGATTTCATAGAAAATATGAACTCATTTTGAATATTGATGGCAGTAACACATCTGTAAACAGTTGGAGCAGGATGATGTTTACCATTGTGAAGCATCGTCTTTTAACAACTGTCTGTAAACATGGGCAGTGAGGAGACCAGTTGCTGGAGTTTTAGGAAATCAAAAAATGAGTTTATTAGATTTCCAAATCATTGCATTCTGTTTTCATTACATTTCACACAGCATCCGAACTTTTTGGGACTTGTGGTCGTATAAGAACTTGAACTCTTACACTTCTAAGATTAGGTAAGCTAATCCAATGCACCTCCAGACAGGTGTATTGGAGAGCACACATGAGAAAACTGATCATGAACAGATGAATAAAATGTCAGTTTCATTTGTGCTGCTTGTTTCAGATGTTGATTCATTTTAGCAAACACTTCGGAGCAGCTCTAGGGACCAGAACGCAACAGAAAATTCAGGATAAAGAAGTGGTTATAATAAAAACTCAGCACCTCGGCATGGTAGAAACTAGTTCAGAGCACATGCACACAGACTAAATGCAGCTGTAAGCTCCACCATCACTGCCCTGAGCAGAGGCCCTGCTATAATCAGTCACGATGCTGGAAGGTGAGTTAATCAACAACCCCAGGCCTTTAAAATAACTCAGCTCTTGTTTGTACTGATGGATGTCAGTTTTCCCATTTAATGCCCGTACTGGGATCTGTGCAGTTATCAGCACAGTGGATCATTTACCACTCAGTCCAGTTATGTCATGTGTCAGTAAAGATCCCTCCGACAGAACAGGACAGAAAGGTGTTTTCATTTCTTTTAATAAGTGTTATTAAATACAAGCAATGAGGAATGTTGACCTTTAAATTGATGTTTTAAGTGGCCGTAAATAAGCCTTAAATTATGGGCAGTACCAGATGAAAATATCTTCTTGTGGTGCCATACTGTAATCTATTTTTAACTAGTCAAGTAAATAAAAAAATAAGAAAAGGGAGTCCAAGACAAACAATAAAATTACAACAGCTCAGACTCAGTTGGATGCATCCGACTGGTTTGTTTGTACATATTAAATAGAAATAAATAAAACATGTTATTCTCTCCAGGTTTTCAGTCCTGCTATGCATCACACAAACAGAAGCATCAACACACCTCTGACATCATAAAAGCTTGCAAATGAAAGAAAGAAAGAATTACTTTGTTAAATAAACCATAAAGTCAGTCACTGAGCAAACCCATGATATCAGGAAAACACTATAAAGTAAAACTAAACAGCTGAAGTCAATCAACAGCAGCTACGTGTACAATAGGGGAATTATCACGCTTACCGGAAGTTCCCGGATTTTGGACACTTCCTCTTCCGGGCCATGTTAACGACAGCCGTTCCTGCTCTGTTATACTGTTTAAATCGGATAAACTCCAAACATACTTAAGTTTTTATTCCAGACCGAAGTGATACTGGATCAAAAGCTGGATCAAAGCGATCGATTTGCCGCGGTGAAGGGCCGAACTTTATAATAAAAACACACGTTTGTTTGTCGCCGGTGGGGCACAACACCGGCACTTCACAGCATGCTAGCATTAGCCAGCTAGCGTTTACTGACGTGCTTAACATTGTGCGTCTTAAAACAGACAAACATCTGAAAATCGGGTCTGTACCCCCCCCCTCCCCGTTTCCAGTGGAACAACTGGGGACTGCCAAGAAAGGAGACGCTTTCAGATGCTTGTGTGTTTTCAGCCGCACAAAGTTAGGCACGTCATTAAGCTGGCTAGTGCTTACAGGCTAACACGACTGTATAGTCTGCCGGCCACAAACAAACGTGTACAGACCCGATTTTCAGATGTATGTGTGTTTTAAGACGCACAAAGTTAAGCACGTCGGTAAACGCTAGCTGGCTAATGCTAGCATGCCGGTGTTGTGCCCCACCGGCTGCAAACAAACATGCTACGTTGTTTTATTATAAAGTTCGGCCCTTCACTCTGGAGAATCGCTTTGATCCACTTCCTCCTTAGTATCACTTCAGTCTGGAATCCGTGAAAATTTCAGTAGGGTTGGCGTTTATTCACGTTATCTACGAAGTAAAGCAGGGAAATTGAACTGAACCGGAAGTGGGCTGTCTAACTTTTTAAAACCGGAAGTTCGGAACACGGAAGCGTGATAATCCCCTATAAGCCAAACCCTGCCAGGCCACAGGTGGCTCTGCATCTGCAGCTACTTATAATGAAAGGAATCCTCAGTGCAGTAAGCTGGATAACAACGTGCATCCATTGAATAAGGGTTTCCCACTGTGGTACGGAAGAACCTAGGGCTGTGCAATATACTGATATGATATTGCGATATGATATTTACACATATGTTGTATGAGTTGTGCAAATTTCCTTTCTTTATTTTTTCTTAATGACCCGGCTGCACCTCGACTGACTACAAAGGGGTCACCTGATTATTTAATAAGGGTAGGAAAAAATATCCATATACTGAAATACCGCAATATTTTCATATTCGATACCATATCTATATTTTAAAACGCGGCATCGATCTATTTTACTAATGAAATCTCATGAGATATCATTATTATGTAACGAAATCTCATGAGATTTCACGAAATACCATGAGATTTTGCAACAAAACGATGAAATATTGCAGTATTTAGTGAAATCTCATGAGATTTCATAACAAAACGATGATATCTTGCGAGATTTCATTAGTAAAATAGGTCAATACAGTGTTTTTAAATATAGATATGGTATTGGCATATGAAAATGTAGCGATATTTCAGTGTATCGATTTTTTTCCCCACCCCCTGTTATTTAAACTGTCTGGAAGACAATCCTCCCCAAGACTTTTACAAAGAAATCACAAAAAAACCAGCCAACTATCTTTAATTACTTCGATTTAACAAACATTTCCAACCAGTGTTTTGTCAGTTCCATCACTGCAGTGGAGCGATACCTTTACGCTAAACATGTTTCAATAGTAAGAAACAGGTGTTTGATATGAAATGTAACTTTCAGACAAATTAGGGTAAAAATAGTACCAGTACATATCGTATATTGTCATCTAAAATAAATATATCGCGATGTGATATTTGGTCCATATCGCCCAGCCCTAGAAGAACCATCTCTTTATTTGTGTTTCCACTGACCATCCAGATACTCAAATTAAACTACACAAGTTCAAAACAATGAGAGAGTCACTTTTACACATATACAAGATTGTGCTCAAGTTACATTTGTTCAGTAAATCTCAACATGAATAAGAAATGAAACACTGATGTGACTAAAATCTGTTTTAATCAGTTGAGAAGTTTTAAAAACAGAGTAGTGAATCAGCACCATGTTTGACTAAAATCTTAATCTCCCAGTTCTCCCAGCTGCCTCTCGTCTCCAGTCCAACACTGAATGAAGCAGATTATCCAGAAATGCTTCAATCACTTTCTTTTTAATCACAGATTTTTTATTAATAATTCACAAATAGAAGGAAACAAAACACAGCTCAGACCAGGAGTACACAGAAATAGAAGCAGAAGAGGACAGCAACCTATTTTACAAGTGACCACAGGTCACCGGAGACCACATTCACGAATTACCTCCCACAATACGAACGAGATGATGTCCAAGATAGCCCAAACAGACCTGTAGGCATGATCTACTTTGTTATGTACAATGTTTACAAGATATTCCCCAGAGACTAGTTCAAATATAACCTTGCACCATCCAGTAATGGAGGGGCTCTTATCACTTAGTCACTGCAACAGCATATTTTTCAAGCAGCAAAAGCACATTTACCCGTCCTCCACAGTAGTTATACGTCTACTGGGAGACCAAGAACCAGACACATAGAATCCATTTCTAGATCTTAATTTAACATTTTTCCCATTTCACTTCATATTTCTCACAACTTAAAAAAGTATGTGCAACAATATCAGGATTAAAACATGGGTCAGTTCAACAGACAAACTGATGCAAAGTAAAAACATTTACAAATAAAGTAAAAAAAAAAAAAGAAGAAAAAAAAAGTAAATAAAATATAAGTTGAAAGAGCAGCAGTCTAATCCAAGATGATAATAACCATTTATTTTCCTATTGTGATTCTTGGAGAAACTTTTTTTTTTAATCCTCTGTTGTGAAATAAAAGATTTTATTTGTGTTTATATAAATGGAGTAGGGGCATTAAAGTTTACACTTCTGCCTACTCTTTCAGACGTGTGATGAGGATGAAATATCAATATGTATTGTAAATATTATAAAGGTTTTTAATATTAGAACATGATTGAAATAAACTATGAATCTAATGAGTCAAATCGTTATATCTACAGTCGTCCTCAAAATCATTCATACCCTCCAGTGAAAGCAAAGGCTAAATTCATAATAGTAATTCAAATAACAAAAAACTATAGAAAGTAATAAAAAATATAAAAAAAATCTAAATGATAATTTAGTGAAATAAAATATTGCTTTTAAATAATGATTGGATATAATAATTAAAAAAAAAAAAAAATCTCAGACACACAACAGCACCCTCCCATGAAGAGCGGACCAAATACCTGCCAAAAGGTGCAGAAGTCTTATTGAATGTTAAAGTACTGATGACATGACCTTAACTTCAAGTAATTTAGCAATAGAACAATACAACCAAACAAAATAAGCAGTTCTGTGCAGTTAGAAGTCAATCAGACTTATATTCATGTAACCAACCGATGTTAAAAAGACGCAGCATGCTAGCCCTTAGCATTTAGCCTCTCCATGACACGACGTTACAGGTGGAAGCAGTTGCTGTTGGGTCATTGATTTACATGTATAATCAAAGCGGTGGAAAACATGAAAGATGCTCCAGAACAGCTAGACTGGAACTGGTTTGTGTGGTGGGATCATCAGCCAGTTCAGAAGAGTGTGATGATGCTGAATATGGGGACAACAGGTTAGAACTGGACTTGGAACTGTACGTCAGCTCCAAGACCTTCTCACAGAGCCCGGTTCCCTGGTTCAGCTCCAGCATGCAAGAGACCCCCACAGAGCAGACTGAGAACTGTAAGGAGCGACCCAGACCAGCATCAAGCGGACCCACAACTGTTAAAGAGCTGCTTAGACCGGCACCGAGCAGACCAGGACCAGCACGGTACAGGGCAGAGTCAGGAGTGACAGCAGCAGCCACGGCTAACTATTAGCTCGTGGCTAACTCGCAGCGAATAATTAGCCTTTATAAACAAGAAGATAACAACTCCAGTTGAGTTTTAAATAGTTCCCCTTTATGACGATGAGGATGGAAAGGAAAGGATGCATCTTTGGAAGCAGCCAAATAAATCCTCTGATGTCCGAGAAGTCCCGTGAAGACCCAAGAAGAAGCTGTCTCTGTTCACAGCTGGACATCACAGCTCTGTGAAGCAAACACTGGTGAATGAAGAATAATCCAGCAGATGTGACTGCAGCTCCGTGTGCTAAAAGTCTCATCATGTCCAGTAAACGGTGTATAGATCATCATGAAAAACATTTTTGTCTATAAAACATGACAAAAAATGTCAAAATCATGTCATTGGCACTTAAAAGACAACACCTGATAGCAGTGATTGCCTAAAAGTGTTGTTCAAAAAAAATTATAGCGTTGGAGCCCCATCAGGCTTGTTTACTTGTTTAATTTATTTATTTATTTTAAACCACAATTCAAAATCAATGTCATGATTTAAAAATTTTTTTTATGTACTATTACGTTTTTCAATTTCAAGTTATTTCACTGACAGCTGACTTTTTTCCTTCTTTAATTGGAGGGTATGAATAACTTTGAAGACGACTGTATCACAAGATCATAAACAGTTGGTTAAACTGCCTGCTTCAGTTTTGCTGTTAAGGGAGAAAAAGATTAAAAGAATGCCTGTAACTGGGGAAAGTATGCAGCCTGCGTTTTATCTTAAACTGGATTGCTTTTGTCTGAGTACAGCTGGATATCATTCCTGTATTTCTTTAACTTCTTCCCATGTGATTTTAATCACTTTTAACCAGATTCATCACCCAATCAGAATAAAAAACCCTCATGTAAACAGTTCAATCAGATCAAGCTCAGAATAAATTCTTAATCAGGCTGAAGGAACATTTGTCTTTCAGAACAAAGCCAGTGTTAGAAAAGTAACAGCGTGTTGCTTCTCCTTTGTTCCTGCAACTGAAACATTCAGATACACGTGATACCCACATCACCACAACTGTCACCGAGGAGCCACACCCGCTAGTTTCCGTGTGCTGTAAGACAGCACAGTGATCCACAGCATGCTTTCTGCATCATGTGCCTCGTTCGGCAGACACTCCTCCCTCACACTTCCAGCTGTGAGCATGCACCTTGCTGAAAGTCTCCCTCTGAGAAGAGTTTGTGCAAACAGCAGATGAGGGAATAATCCAGACCAAACTTGTCTCCTGAGCATCTTCAGTCTTCATGTGGGAAAACAGCTAAGTTTGTCACGTCTACAGACAAAGAAGCACAGGTGGAAACCAGATAAACGCTTAACTAAGCGATTATAATGATTATTATCACTAACACAAACCAAATCTTTGTCATTTTGCCTTTTCCACAGCAGAAACTACAACAACTGAACATAAACTCAACCAAGACTGCCTCACACCTTGGTGTGTTTTACAGGGTCAGCAACATGTTATGACATGTAGACACCTGCTTGCAAAGAATCCACACAGCAGTAGCACTTCTCAAACTCAAGTCCAACCCTAAGTGGTTTGGACAGTTAGGTTTATATCCATCCATCAATCTATCCATCCATCGTCTATACCTGCTTATTCATATGCAGGGTTGCAGGGAGGCTGGAGCCGATAACAGCTGCAACCAGCAGAGAGGCGGGGTACAGAAAGGCCAGGTCGCTGGTCCAGAATTCAAACCAAATAAGAAAAATTAAACGCACAAAAGACCTTGGGAAGTAAATCTAAAGGATAAAAAATATATAAAACAAGAAACAATGACGCAATTTTGAAGCATTAAAAGAAAAAATAAAGCAATACCAAAGAGTTGAGATAGAAAAAGGAACATGGTTTAATACATGGAGCAGTTTTTCAGCATCACTCTGGGACAAGAAAGAAAACTGCTCCAGAGACACGTTTGACATCAGAAATGAAACAGAAATCGTGGTTTTTCTCTTTTGTCAGGATTTAAAAGTAGAAATTGTAGGTCATCCAGGCCTGTGCACCCAGCACCAAGTCATACCACAGACCCTCACATGGACTGAAATCTGGTTTGGGCAGGGTGTTTGAAAACATTATATATTTCCCCTTAAACTCGATGTTTTGCTTGTCTGCATTTGTTATTCTGAAAGCTGACCATCCATGAAACTAACCCATCTAAAGAACTTCCCAGTATGAAGCTGCCTTCTCCGTGCTTCACTGGGAGTTATGGGGCAATACTGTATTTGTGTCACACCTACTGTTTTTATTTAGGACCAGAAATGCATCATCTTTGTGAAATAAAACTCTAAATCCACTTTAGTCTGTGATGTGGGACTCTGCAGCTTCAGGGGAATCCCTGTCCTGCTCTGAGTTTAGCTCGTCTGTTCTTCTTTGCCAGCTTTGTCCTGGTGTAATATTCTTCTTTCCATTATATAAATAATGCATTTGATGGTGCCCCATGTTGCTCAAGCTGTTGCAGAGATGCCACATGTGCAGAAGTTGAAGGTCTTAAATACAGACGGTCCATATCTGAGTCCCGGCCTTTGCCCGACAAGTCATCCCCTCTCTCACAGTCTATTTACTGTAAAATAAAGGCCACTAGTGCTCAATATATTTAAAGAAAAATGAACAAATGCTGTATTTTGTGTTGGTTAATTACATAAAGTCTCACAACCTATCAATTTAGATCACAGACAACAAAACAGGTCACTTATCCAGGGGGTTGGGGGGGATAACAAGGCCCTGTAACATCAACAGATACAGCTTGTCACTGCTCGTGTGTAACATAGGAACTAATATGCTGTAATTTATCTAATTTTATCTGTCATTGCAGCGTTTCTGAAGCAGCAAACATGATTAAAGCACAGACTGTTTCAATCACAGTTCATTAGTTAATGGAAAGATACGTAAAGCAGCAGGCTGGGGGGTCGAAAAGCTGGCTAATCTATGTAACTTACAATGATAAGCTCCTGAATGGGGCTCGGCTTGAAGAGTTATCAGAGGCCCGGCTCAGACCGTCAGAGTAGGACTTTAGTCTCTGTGTGAAAGCCCTGAAATAACCCTCCTGCCTCTCATTGATCCAGCATCTTGCCAAATTCCATACAATGCTTCATTAAACATAAAAATAACAAACATGGCCGGTGTTTCCGTGAAAAGACGACGTCTACCGGGATGCATGTGGCTTATGTAAGCCTAAACAGTGACGTGCGTCTAAGAGCATGACAACACAAATCCTCCACAGCATCGTAGATACTGACTCAAGCTGTAGAGCAGCAGCATTCCTTTTCATGGTAACAGACAGAAAGTACAGCCGCTATTTTTACCGCGTTCCCAGCCCACACACACACACAGCTTCTTCCTCTGGTCACAGCTCTTGTGGCGTTTGGAGACAGTGAATGTAAGGTCTGCAGTACACGCCTTGGCTCTGAATTTGAGGAGTAAGCAGGATGGGAAGAGTATACCGTCTCCAGTGAAGCCTGCTTGGGTCAATGCACAGAATAATGACTTTGCAGGGCCATGATGAACATAGTGTCAGGGAAAGACTGAGCCCCTGAACATCTTGACTCAGTAGCAGACAGCAAACGCTAATCCACAGCAGACAGTGAGGACTTGGCAAGCGATAGCGGCTGTCCTGTTAAAGCTAGTACTGCATCACAAATCTTACAGAGGTCACGTCTGGCTTTGTCATAATAAGAACACAACTTGTCTACATAAAGCATGTACGAGGAAAACCAAATACACATTAACCCTCAGATCTCAATAGATTCTTAAAAATAATTCTTGTGTTATGCATCACAGCTCATACCCTCATTCTGCTGTGATTCTGAAATGGTAATAAATAAATACAAATACTATTTCAGGTCTGTCAAACCGCGTTATCTCTGACATTTATAGATACAACTACAGCTGTGTGAAAAAGTTTTTGCCCCCTTGTTAGTCACACTTAAATGTTTAATATCATCAAACAAATTTAAATGTGAGACAAAGATAACACGAGTAAACAGAAAATGCAGTTTTTAAATGAAGATTTTTATTTTTAAGGGGGGGGGGGGGGGGGGGGGGGGTCCAAATTTAAATTGCCCTGAGTGAAAAAGTGATTGCTCCCTAAACCTAATAACTGGTTGGGCCATCCTTGGCAGCAACAACTGCAATCAAGCATTTGTGATAACTGGTAATGAGTCTTCTACAGCGCTGTGGAGGAATTTTGTTCCACTCATCTTTGCAGAATTGTTATAATTCAGACACATTGGAGGATTTTCCAGCATGAGCCGCCTTTTTAAGGTCATGCCACAGCATCTCTATTGGATTCAGGTCAGGACTTTGACTAGGCCACTCCAAAGTCTTCATTTTGATTTTCTTAAGCCATTCAGAGGTGGACTTGCTGGTGTGTTCTGGATCATTGTTCTGCTGCAGAACCCAAGTGTGCTTCAGCTTGAGGTCACCAACAGATGGCCGGACATTCTCCTTCAGGATTTTTTGGGTAGAAGCAGAATTCATGGTTCCATTTACCACAGCAAGTCTTCCAGGTCCTGAAGCAGCAAAACAGCCCCAGACCATCACACTAAAACCACTATATTTTACTTTTGGTATGATGTTCCTTTTCTGAAATGCCGTGTTACTTTTACGCCAGATGTAATGGGACCTACACCTTCCAAACGTTCAACTTTTGTCTCATCAGTCCACAGAGTATTTTTCCAAAAGTCTTGGGGATCATCAAGATGCTTTATGGCTAAACTGAGACGAGCCTTTATGTTCTTTTTGCTCAGCAGTGGTTTTGGTCTTGGAACTCTGCCATGCAGCCATTTTTGCCCCCCAGTCTCTTTCTTATGGTGGAGTCATGAACACTGACCTTAATTGAGGCAAGTGAGGCCTGCAGTTCTTGGATGTTGTTCTGGGGTCTTTTGTGACCTCTTAGATGAGTCGTTGTTGTGCTCTAGGGGTAATTTTGGTTGGTCGGCCACTCCTGGGAAGGTTCACCACTGTTCCATGGTTTCACCATTTGTGGATAATGGCTCTCACTGTGGTTCTCTGGAGTCCCAAAGCTTTAGAAATGGCTTTGTAACCTTTTACAGACTGATAGATCTCAATTACTTTGTTTCTCATTTTTTACTGAATTTTTTTTGGATCGCAACATGATGTCTAGCTTTTGAGGATCTTTTTGGTCTACGAAACTTCGTCAGGCAAGTCGTATTTAAGTGATTTCTTGATTCATGTTTTAACAGGGGCGGCGATCACTTTTTCCACACAGGATCATGGAGGTTTTGGATCCCCCCCCCCCCCCCCCCCACTAATAAAAATCTTCATTCAAAAACTGCATTTTACTTTACTTGTGTTATCTTTGACTCACATAAAATTTGTTTGATGATCTGAAACATTTGAGTGTGACAAACATGCAAAAAAGTAAGAAACAGCTGTAAATAAGGGATGCACAATTTTGGAATTTTGGCAGATATCTGATATGCCAATATTCTAAAACTCATGTGGCAAATAACCGGTATCGATACCGATATTAAAGCTTAAAAAAATAATCAGTCATTGCAAATAGCAGTTTTGCTATCCGTTTCCGACACTTTGAAAATTAGACGTGGGGAAAAATTTAGATACACTGAAATATCGCAATATTTTCATATGCCAATATCAAATCTATATTTAAAAATGCGGTATCGGTCTATTTCACTTACAAAATCTCGCGAGATTTCATCGTTCTGTTACAAAATCTCACAATATTTTGCGATTTTCACGAGATTTCGTAACAGAATGATGAAATATCGCAAAATTTTGTTAGCAAAATAGATCTATACCACATTTATAAATGTCAATATGACATCAGTCTGCTGTTAACTCTGGTCTCATCTATCGCTCTGTCCCTTTCCCGCTTTCTTTTCCTCTCTTCCTTCAATAATCTCCTCTTGGCTTTCTTTCCTAAACTGGCCAGTGTGTTGATATCCAGTTTCTGGCATGTGGTGCCGTACATAAAGTGAAACTCAGCTGTAATGTGATACAGTATCATGGAAGCAAGAGTTGAGGTTTCCCCTCTTTGCTACATGAGCTGTTTCTGCACATAAAATTGTTTTTTCTTTTGAGCACATGGACTGGACTGAAAATGAGGGAAAAGCATAAAATGTCCACAACAAAATCTCTGAAAGACGTCCAAGAAAGCTGGAGAGCTGCCGCTAAAGCTTAATTTAAGAGATTAGAACAAAACATGGCTACTGAGGGAAAAAAAATATAAAGAAATGAAAGACTTCTGCACAAGACCACCTGAACAGAGTACTACTAGGATCTGGCTCTGTCATTTATCTGATTGACTGGTGGTGAGATGCAGCGCAGATATTAGCCATGTTGACATAACAAACAGACGTCTCCTGCTTGGTTAGAGGGAGGAAAAGCATCCTGACCTGTCACAGAGATGGCTCACAGCACCGAAGGAGTCGCAGGAGCAGGGCAGGCAGCCGCTGGTGCCGTTGGTGAAGTAACCCTCCTCGCAGTCTTCACACTGCAGCCCGACGTAGCCCTGCTCACACACGCACTGACCGGTGCTTTGGTCACACTCGTTCGGGTCCATGATCCCCTCGCTGCCACTGCTGCAGTTACACGAGCCCTCTGGGGAACCGGGTGGAAAAGGGGATGACAAAAAAACACAAATGATGTTTCAGAGGAAACAGCAGCTTAGTAAAGTAACTGGAGTGACCAATTTTAAAAGAGCAATTAGAAAGAAACTTTCTGAAACCCAAATAGGACACTACAGGATCAATACAGTGATTCATATGCAAGACTGGATCATTACTGAAACTATGAACAGAAAATGAATCTGCAGCATTATGGATGATGGATGAATTAATCATAGTCTCACCCTTTTTGAAAATACATAAAACAATTGCAACACTTGAAAATGTTACAAAAGTTCAAAATCCAAATATTAAGAAAAACTGGCCTATTTTTGATCACGACATATCTTTGTTCTGGCATATTTTTTTTTTTATCTTTTGTTAAAACCTAAAACCTAACGAAACATTTATCGCAAAAAAAATAAATAATAATAATTCTGGATCCGAGCTCCCACAATGTGTACCCACAAGTGTATTTGGTAGTATTTACACTTCATCTCGGAAGGCTGGTTCTTAAAACAAGTGTTGTGGGTAGGGATGTCTGATATTAGTGGCCGATATCGGCAACAAATGTGATATCAGAAAATATCGGTATCGTTTTTTTCAGATCCATATCTTTACAAACAAAATATTGCGAGATATCATTATTCCGTTACAAGATCTCGCGAGATCTTATTCCATTAGCATCAGTCCAGCATGTATAAAGTCCCTGTTATTCTGTAAGAACTTCATATCCCAGCATCCCTTTCAGAGTCATGTGACTCAGGTGCAGCTGCTGCTGCTACAGACTGACTTGCTTTGAAGCTGCTTATAATATGTCTGGTTTTAAGTTGTTGGTTAAGTTACCAAGTTGTCAGAAACATTACAATTAGCCACATGTTGACTAATACCTGCTAGTATCTGATATCTGACAGCCAGATGTCCAAAATCAACTCCTCTGGCTGAGTTAAGGATATTTTGGGATCTTTGCTCTCAGAGCAAAATATAGTTGTATCTCTCAAAATATGAGACACAACCTCACAGCCGTCTGCATAGATCAGTATTGGTTGATGTTGGATATCGGAAATTAAGAGCTGGACAATATCGGATATCACATATCTGTAAAAAAAAAAAAAAAAAGCCAATACTGAACATCCTTAGTTGTGGCTTTACCTACAACCTCTTTAAAAAGTCAGACACATGTGTGTGTGCTCAGGGCAGCTATCTTCAATTTCTTTAAAAGCCCCCAAAAGACTTTTCTTTACATTAACCCTTAAAACTCCACTAGATCACCAGCACACCTGAGCATAATCGTTATATTGTCAACAGTTTCTTAGGAACGGTAGTGTGTAACTCTGGGGGGGAGGGGGTAAACTGTGACAGATAGCTTCCCCTTTACTGTAGGTGAGCTACAGATATTTTCCGGGTAAATTATATCCCATGTAGGAGGTTTACAATCCAGCTGTAAAATGTAGTGTTTGTTCAGAGACTCTACATGGTAAATCAGCAATGACTGATCCATGATAACACGGCGATTTATCACATTTCCCAATAAAAGGAGATTGCAATCACTACAATGTTGCTAGGAGACGTTTATTTTGTTAAGGAAATTATGACAAAGCCATCTTCTATCAAACCTTCCACCAATAAAATAGCTAAAATCAAGGGTATTGTACAATCACGTGCAGCTGAAGATCAACAAGTGAGCAGAAAGTTTTTTGTCAATGAAAAAAATAATTGTCCTCAATGGCTGCAATAAAGCCAAGATGTTTGTGACACACAGTAGTGCAACAAGTTGAGATGGCAGCATAAATAGCCAAAAAAAAAAAAAGGGGGAAAAACAGCTGGAGGCTAAGTCTAAATATGTAAGTAGTTTCTGTTTTGTCTTTTTTTTCAATGAAAGCTGTTGATCGGTGTGTTATTTCTACACAGTACTGTTAGCAAAAAAAAAAAAAAAATCTGTTTTCTTGTTTTGATTGACCTTTATGGTGCTGTATCTATTTCTTTAATTCATTTTACATCATTTAGGGCTGGGCGATATGTACCAAATATAATATCATGATATATTTATTTAAGAAGATGATATACAATATATACCAGTATTTTTACCCTTGTTTGTCTGAAAGTTTCATTTCATATCAAACACCTGTTTCTTAGTATTGAAACATGTTTAGCGTAAAGGGATCACTCCACTGCAGTGATGGAACTGACAAAACACTGGTTAGAAATGTTTGTTAAATCGAAATAATTCAAGATAGTTGGCTGGTTTTTGATGATTTCTTTGCAAAAGTCTTGGGGAGGATTGTCTTCCAGACAGTTTAAATAATGGTGGGAAAAAATGATACACTGAAATATTGCAATATTTAAAAATATCTATATTTAAGAATGTGGTATCGATCTATTTTACCAATGAAATCTTGCGAGATATCATCATTCTGTGATGAAATCTCATGAGATTTCACCATTCTATTATGAAATCTTGTGGTATATTGAGAAATCTCATGAGATTTTGTCACAAAACGATGATATCTCGAGAGATTTCATGAGTAAAATAGATTGATACCGCGTTTTTGAATATAGATATGGTATTGGCATATGAAAATGTCGCGACATTTCAGTGTATCAATATTTTTTCCCCTTATTAAATAATCAGGTGACCCCATTGTAGTCAGTCAAGGTGCAGCCGGGTCATTATGAAAAAAATAAAGCAAAAAAAATTGCACAACTAATACCGCGATATAACAATATGTGTACATATGATATCTGTCATGTAAATATCATATTGCGATATCATATCAGTATATCGCACAGCTGTAACATCATTTTAGCTGCATCATCTGAGAGCTGAGGCTGTCCTGAAAAACGTCTGGATGTTGACTGGGGTTATAAATTTTAAGCTTCTACCTGTGTTTTTACATGAGAAAAATTAGGCAGATAAAAAAATAAAATAAATAAATAAATAAAAAAAATTGGAGTGTTAAGGGTTAACCACATAAATAATTTAACTTGCAAGCCAAGATTTAGTAACAGACACACTAGCGCCCTGCCCCCCTGGTTAGATCTCCTTTTGTGTGGCTGATGGAAACACTGATGCACCATGCTCCAGAAATAAGGAAGCAATTCATCTAACATGCATCATAAACCTGTTCAGAGCAATGCTACACAGGTACCAGCCTTCCAACAGTTTGTTTCCATACGTTTTTATGTTTTTTTCCCATTAAACACACTGAGATGTCCATTTTTTTCAGCTATTTGCTGGGAAATGTCACACAGCAGTGGACAAAGCACGGCCATGCTTGGAACAGGAACGCTGGGAGCTTTCCTCCGCTCCTGGGAGCCGCCTGGTGCAGCATGCCTAAGAAGAGGGGAGGGCTGCTAATTCACTTTGCACATCCAGATTAACCCTCCCCAAACAAGGAATTTAAACATGAGGCCTTTTCATGTCAGAGCCTGCTTCTGTGCTTCTGACGTACATAAAGAACTCAGGGTTTTATTTTAGTCTTTTTAAACAACACATTAATGCTTTTAATAGAAGCTGTTCATCTCATGTAGATTAATGTAAAACCAAAATAAAGATGCTTAAACTGAAGGCAGCTGGGACACTTGGTCAAACTCGGGGGCAGCCCTGGATGATGGCTGTGGAGTAACAGAGTGTCAATCCATTATTTATCTGATGTTAGGTTAGGTGTGGCAGCCGAGGGCTCCCCTTCTTACCTCCAGTCTGTGCTCAGCAGTCAGACAAAGAAAGCAAACAACTACCACAGCATGCCCTTCCCATAGGGGGGCACACAACACCTTAACTGAGCTAAATATAAATATTCCTGCTCAGGGGTTCCCAGTCAGATTATACTCTAGCTCTGCTGATGCTTGGACTTTATGTAGCTAAAGAAATGCTTGTAGTTGAGCAAGCCTGTGGAGGGAGTGTCAGGCCCTTTACTGGACGTCCACTGACAAAAAGCGATTACACCTGACAACGCATCACATTCAGCTCATTCTTAAAATCCAGCTTCTTCTAGGTGCGATGCGGGCCCTGTGTGGCGTTTCTGCAAAGTCACACAACAGGTTTGATGTAGATTAGACTGGATGTGTGTGTCGCAGGGAGGAGAAGGTGGGGAGGAACTGAGGCAGAGTTCACCTCCCTCTTATCTGTCTGGCTGGCCGTGAACCAGGGTGGCACAGCCGGCATGAAGACAAAGGCAGCATCATGCACAAAGCAAGACTCAAAGCTCCTCACACCAAATTCACAGCTCACAACTCTGAACTTATAACCATGTTATGACCTTTCAGGTGACAAAGAGATACTGCAAAGACAAACAAATGCATGAAAACACACCTGTCTGCCAGTGAATGTACGGCAGCAGCAAGGCGTTAACCCCGGTGACGCCTTTGTTGATGTAATATTATTATGCGAGTGCCCTTTAACTGGAATAATAGGAAGTGCTAAGGTTGGTAAGCTTTACTGTATTATATGAAGTTTTTCATTTCTTTGATCAAGACTTCAGATGAATGATAATAAATAAAACTAACTTAATTACAGATGGATAAACACAACACAAAGTATATAAGTTGCTAACTGATAAATCTACTTTTCTGTTATGGCAAATATATATATACACTACTCACAAAAAGTTAGGGATATTTGGCTCTTTGTATGATGTCAGAATGAACACAAAATCCACTACAACCTTTCCAGGTGACTTTCTCTAAACTTCTTAGTGCACGTGAACATTGTTCAATGGTTAAATATTTATTGCACATCATGCTGTTCTCCAAAAAAAACATGACTAACCACAAAAAATACTAAAGTAGTGCCTAAACTGTGACTTGACCTCTAAAGGAACTGGTTTAATGACATCTTATTGCTAAACATCCTCTTCATCATCCTGTTCACATTTAGACGCCATCAGACCAGGACGACACCAAAAACATGACAAGTTACTGAGATGTTGTCATTTTCATGTTGTGGTAAACCCACCATTGCTGTTAGCTTTTCTTTTAATAAATCATTTGAGATGGAGGAATTACCACATCATGATTCCAGTTAAATGTCCAACATACATGATATAATATCAATAAGGTGTGAATATTTCACATTTTCCTTATATATGTTATATATACTGTATGTCAACAGTCGTCTTCAAAATTATTCTTACCCTCCAATTAAAGAAGGAAACAATTTAGCTGTCAGTGAAATAAGTTGAAATTGACAAAAGTAATAATAAACAAAAATCATGACATTGATTTTGAATTGTGGTTTAACATTAATATAAAAAAAAAACACCAAAAAAAAAATAAAACAAGTGAACAAGCATGATGGGGCTCTGAAGCTAAAATGTTGTTGAGCAACATCACTGCTATCAGGTGTTTTCTGTAATGTTCAATAAGACGTCTGCACCTGCTGACAGGTATGTTGGTCCACTGTTCTTGGGAAAAGTGCTCTAATGTGTCTGGGACATTTTGGGTTTTTTTGTATGATTATTATTTCCAAACACAATTCGAAAGCAATGTTTTTTCCACTAAATTATAATTTTGTACATTTTTATTTATTATTCGTGTCTTTAGTTTCTTCTTATTTGAATTACGATTGTAAATTTAGCCTTTTCTTTAATTGAAGGTAGGAATAATTTTGAGGACAACTGTGAATCAGATTAAAAATTATTAGAAGCTAAAGAGGAATTAAAACTCTTCTGTAATTGTGGCCATTTTTGGATCTTAGCGCTGCTGTCTTTCCCACTAGATGTCAGCAGGGACGTATACCGAGTACCGGTATCGTTTGGTGCCTCTTCCTTCACGATACTGGTGTACCATAAAGATTATGATCAAACGATACTGTTATCAGTACTTTTTAAATGTCTACCTAACTGTAGCACAATCATGACACTGTCACGTAATCAAGGTGGAGAGTAAGACAGATACACTTCCAGTGTTCTCACAGCTGTCCTTCCCTTGCCTTTACGTCCAGGCCAATTCAACACCGTCCAAACAAGCGTTCTCCACCACTAGGTCTGATAACATCTTGCACTGTCTTTATTGTTTACTCTAAATTACGTTTAAGTAGCAATAAGAGTATCAATAAATATCGGTATTGATAAAAAGTATTGATATTGGTATAAGTATCGGTAAAATCATAACGATATACATCCCTAGATGTCAGTAGCCTATTTCTTTGGTTAAATTCACACTGACTGCACACAAAACAGGCGAAAATCTGACTTTGTACTCATAGGCGACCCATATCTGATCTTTTTATGACCATCTGAACGGCACAAATCCGACCCAGTCCACTTTTATATGGCCACGCTTACGAGCGTTTTAATTCCTCTTTAATTCCAAATAAAAGTTCATTCCGCTTGAAAAGGACATTTAACTCAGAATGAAAATGATAATTCAGAGTTAAACTTAAAGGTGATAGCTACGAGTTTAATTCCTCCCTACCTTTTTTTTTTTTGTTCCCGGGTTTAGGCTTTATCCCTTTTTCACCAGTTGGTGGCACACTAACACTCGCTTACTCAGTTAGCATTAGCAACATTGTAGATAGTGGTATTAATTCAAACACGTCCATTCTTTTCCAAAGCGACATCAGTCTAAATGATCATCATGTCGCATTTCATCCCACTTTTCGGAAGTTAGACCAACGTTGCTACTCTGCTCTGGAAGAAACAGGACAGCCAAGAACAAATGTTAGCAATGGACAGAGCTCAGGTCGCGCAACATCTTTAGAAACTGATACACATGCTGACGCATAGCTGTCCAGACCGTTTGGTCTGCTAAATAAAATGCAGTTTTTATCAAAAAACCTTTTTTTTTTTCCAGAAATCTGACCAAATCGAGCCAAGTCCCCCAGGTTATCCTGGTGTAAATGCATGTTTACACACTGCACCTTTAAAATATCCTACATGTCACAATTTAACTAAAGGCTGTTCATTGCAATCAAAGCTACGTTATTATTCATTTCCCTTCTTGCCAAAACAATACGTCTGTTCTCCAGTACAGATTGTACGGCACAAAATCTGTTTACAGCATCTAGTATGATGCAGTGTGCGGTCAAAAACTGGTTCCCCCTTCCAGGTGAATACCTGCCAGATAACAACATCATGTTAAACAATTTACACACTAATTGCCTCTTACACTAACATTTTAACCATGAAAATAAACAAAAAAAACAGCAGAAAATAAATCATGAAGTAATTTCTTTGAAAACTAATAAATGAAATGATGTGCAGACTATTCATAAATCACTGGTGGCCGGTCCAGTTTTAATGTCAAGACAATACAATTAAACTAAGGATGGGCGTATCAACACCTGGGAGTCGATCACTTCGATATCTACCAGGCAAAATATCAGATTCAATACTTTTCTTAAAGTATCACAATACCACTGTGCTTGTATAAAAAAAATCGAATTTGTTTCTATGAACAATTTCAGCCAGGCAATACAATGTCGTGTATTTCTTCCAGGTATTCTGTGTCACGTGATTTAGTCAGCCTATCAGAAAGGCTGACTGCGCAGCCTCAGTCAGGCACTTCTGCTTAAAAAATTAAATAAATAATCTACTTTTGTTTCATATGTTCATTTGTTTATTTTAATGCAACTATAGAACCATTTCTGACTCATATTAAAGTTAGAATTTTTATTCCTATTGCCCATAGCAATAAAATTATCAATATAATGTTCCATTGCGTAGTTTTCCTTTTAAAGAGGAAAAAGTATCGATATATCAAAGAAAAGGCACCACAAACCCCTGGTATCGTATCAAAACAAAAAAATTGGGGTATTGCCCATCAGGAAATTACACCAGAGGAAAGAGAAAACTTTGTTTTAATGGACCTCTTTATTGATATTCTACTGAACATCTGTACATCCAGAGACTAACCCTGCTCCTTTCATCCTAAACCATTGTGGCCAGGATCTGGAGCCATCCCAGCAGTAACAGGCGTAGCACATCAAACAGCCATGTTCAGCTTCTCTAATCCTCCTCCATCACTGCACTGACAGGTAGGACACAGCGTAGTGAACAAAGGCACTAAAAAAAAAAAAAAAAACAAGGACTGGACCCCCTGATGTGACAGGCCAATATCAGTCAGAATATGCAACACAGTAGTCTAGACTCATCTCAGAGGCTCGAGGGCACTGCCAACCAACAACCAGAACAAACTGGAATGTCAGGAGATAAATCATTACCTTTAAAAAAACATTACTGCAGAACAATAATGTTTATTTAGCCATTTACTCTGTTTTTTTCTGTGGCAGATTCTAAAGATGCATCAATCCGATACCCGGATCGGATATCAGATATATGTGGCCGATCCAGCATTCTGACTAGGGCTGCACAATTAATCGTTAAAAGATCGTGATCTCAATTCACACATACATGCAATCTCAATTCTACCCACAACAATTCTGAAACATTTTTAATCATGAGCTTATCACAAATAAGTTTCCATTTTTCCCAGATTTTTTCAAGCGCCCTCAAATGCAACACTGCCGTTGCTTCCCCACCCCCTAACCAATGTTAAAGAATTACAACTATGCATCTGCCAAAGAAATGCTCCAACAAAGCTCTTGTGCAAACACATGCTTTATTTTGAATTACCTTTTGAATAGGTTGTTTTGTTTGTTTTGTTAAAGTTTATTTGTGCAATAAATACTTTTGGGGGAAAAAAATCGTTTCAGAGGATCGTGATCTTAATTTTAAGCAAAAAAATCACGATTCACATTTTTACCAGAATCGTGCAGCCCTAATTCTGACCCAATCATTTCTTTATATATACACATATATATATATATATATATATATATATATATATATATATATATATATATATATATATATATATATATCAATATCATACATTTTAAAACATCTGTTTGCAGTGAACTTTACAGTACATGGAAGTGTTATTTCTTTTTGCTGTAAATGTACACAATAATATTAAGTACATTAATATCTGTGTTAATTTGTTACCTTTTTTTAACAAGGCTCAGTATTTATGCTCTGATCTGATACCCGGATTGGATATACACTCCAATACTGACTAATTAACTGGATAAGATATCGGATGACTGTGGCCGATAAAGCATCCCGATCCAAACATTTCTGTTTTTTATTAATATCATAACAAATGTACACTTTTTTAAATGTTAAAAATAATACGTACATTTATATCTGTGTTCGTTTTTGCTTTGTTTTTTTTTTTTACCTTCTTTTAACAAGGCAAAATGTTTATGTCAACTGTGATGTCTTCACTCACAAGCAGGGTATATGCTTCAATCATTCAATTTTAATATCGGATCGGTATCGGCCGATATGCTCAGCCCAGGTATCGTACGGGGTTGGAACGGAAAAAAACTGGATCGTGCATCTCTATGTATGTCAAGCCTGATCCCTTACATGGGAGGGTATACGGTTCATTCATTCAACAGTAGTATCGGATCGGTATCGGCTGATTGCTCAGCCCAGGTATCGGTATCGGATTGGATTGAAAAAAACTGGATCGGTGCATTTCTATCAGATTAATAACAGAATAGGAAATGTAGCATGATTGGCTGAATATGCAACTGGCTCCATGCCCTATAATAACAAATTTATTTGTTGCCTCCTGCTCTATTAAATCAAAACTGATCCATTTTGGAGCAAAACCTTCAACCTGTCTGCACTGTTGACTGGAGAACACATCCACATGGATGCTGGGGTGTGTGTGTGTGTGTGTGTGAGGTGTGTGAGAGAGGAGGGGCTCCACTGTCATTGCTCATTCATAGCTTGGTCTGCCTGGCCATTTTGGTTGGATGGCCTTGTTCTGAATTTGCCATCCAAACAACAATAGCTGAACCAAGCTGCCTCCTGAGCAGCTTCATGTATCTGTGAGTCAGTACAAACATGGCTGATCTCACTGTAAGGCACCTCAAACCTGTATGGATGCTATAAGGATCAGAAAAAAAAAATCATTGAACAACAGAATCAACCTTACACCCCCTCACGCCCCCCCTTCTCTCTCTCTCTTTCCAGCC
This sequence comes from Atherinomorus stipes, assembly GCA_023101725.1. Classification (NCBI taxonomy): domain Eukaryota; kingdom Metazoa; phylum Chordata; class Actinopteri; order Atheriniformes; family Atherinidae; genus Atherinomorus; species Atherinomorus stipes. The sequence goes on along the minus strand of JALJCO010001882.1, from coordinate 675,681 downwards.
CACTATATGTGTCAGCTCATCCTGTAATTTAAAAAAAGCCTGCTGATCACATCAAGGACCATGCAGTGAAATCGATATTGTGCACATTGCAAATTCATCATCAGCGATTTGTTTTATTTTCCCCTGATTATTTGAGGGTGTACAGTGTGGAGAGCGAGGGTCTGCCCCATTGTTGCCATCTGGTTTCTTCTGTCGCTCTCTGCGTCAAAAATCACAGCATCCAGCAGCCTATTTAAGACGTGGACGTCTGGTTTCCCCCACTGTCTGTAATCCTTTTAATTCTAGCTATAAAATGCAGAAACACACAAATGTAAAGTATACTTAAAATGAATGTAAGATTCCACATCACTCACCTTGACTATTCTCTATTGAGGTAAAAGATGTACCAATATTATCTCCAGCCCAGGCATCATTTGCAGTGCGCTGTGAAACCATGGACACCATGGTTTGCAGCATTTTCTCCGGGGTAAAATGTGATGTTTGAGCATCGGTGGACCGTTTGTTTAGTCTGGAAATCGGGGCTGTTATTTGTTCCTTAGAGGGTGAGATTATTCCAGCATCGGGAGCGGCTGGGGCGCTTGTGGTGGTGGTTATCGGCTCCGTTGTTCCACGCTGGAAGGTGGTTTCAGTTTGAGAGAAACGCTTGTTAGTGGTCGTCGGCCCGGATGAAACACTCGTAGCCGTCTCTCCTAGTCTGCTTATAGGCCCGAGAAGGAACCTGCTCTCGGGTAAAGTACGAGGCATGTCGGTGAGGAAGGTCTCCCAGGTGTCGGAGGATGAGCCGGGCTTCCTGGAGATAGGCGACGCATCGTAGGGACTGATGCGAGGTGCAGCTTCAGAAAATCCAGTATATACATACAAAATAAATAGCAAAACCGACGATATGTACATCATTAAGGACGTTAGCCTCATACTCAGTTTCAGCTCTCCATGTAAGCCCCAGTAATGGTCTCTCTCAGACCTTTCCCTGAATGGACGCGTACTCCACCATTGATGTCCCTCGGCGGCGTACGCTTGCTGTTTGTTGCCCTATGAACCACCGTCAACACTTCACGTGCGCCGCAACCTACCAAGAGCCGTTTGAGATTGACAAGCTTGAGAACCAATAGGAACGCTCAATTTATTTCAGTTAGCTCTTCCTTCTTTGCTGATTGGTTAGATTCTCAAACCAGACGAAAATCTTAATACAGAAATAAATAAATACTTTTTCCCCTTAAAAACAACAACAAACAAACAAATAACTTATTTGTAAATTGTCTACACCTCTGCTTATTCATGCTCATTTGGAAATATAAATTTTCTGACTTGATTTTGACATAACCCCTGCGTGTACTGGTTTAATACAGCTTTAATTGCTCATACATTATTCTCATAACCTTAATTTTGTTAGTTTGAATAAATAAAAAGCAAAGATATCTCGTCCTAAAGTGAAGATTACTAAATGGCCTATTTTCTACTATTTTCTCCTCATAAATACCTTTAACTAGCTTGACAGGTGATTTTCAGAAGCATACTAATGATATTGTGGCCCTTCACTTTTAAAATTACTTCAGTAATGTCTGAAGTGGTGTTATTTATGCCTGCAATGATTTATTGTTGCCACACTTTCTTTAATTAAAAAAGCCATGTCGCCCTCTAGTGGCGTCTTTAGGTAAAAACTATTAAATAACATTACAAGTTATAAGGTTTTTTTCACTTGGCGAGGCAAGTTTATTTGTAAAGCACATTTCATGTACACAACCATTCAAATGGCTTTACATAAAACATTAAAATCATTGGCTCTGTGGCCACTCCTGCAGTATGGAAGAATCATTTTCTCTCACAGTTTAAAGGGCAGTTTATCCTCTAAAACAAACGTAATAGCCTACAGTAAAGTACTCTGTGTCCTTCATTTTAGTTCAAAAAGAGCAGACACAGGGGTTGCTTCACGGTGCGCAGACGACTGCTCACAAGTTGTTTAACCAGATTTACTTTTCAAAACGAAAAGGAAAAAAAAAAAAATCCACCTAATTAAAAGGGACAAATATCCTCACAGTGATCTAAGTTTCTAAAGATTATATTGAGGCTTCCTCTGGACCCTGCTGTACACTGCAAAAGGTCAAATCTTACCAAGTATACTTTTCTAATTTCAAGTCAAAACATCTCATCACACTCAAAATAAGACAAAATTACCCAAAGAGAAACAATTCAGTGAGATATAAGAACTTGTTTTAAGGCAAATGCATCTTATTTCAAGAAATCTCTTTAAGGAAATTTAGCTTGTTCTATTGGCAGAAAGGTTTTTGCTTATTATAGGCAAAAAAAAAAAATTGGCCAATTGGTCAATTTAAAGGATAATTTAAATTGACCAAACAAAAACAAATCCCATGCACACAAAATTGATTTCTGTATGCTCCTGTGCAGACCCACGGCGATAAAAAACAGAAAACTGGCTCTCAGTTTTATTAATCTGCTCCATCAATGTTTCCTCCTCTCCACGGCATCATCTGCGCTCAGTTCTCTCAATGCGCTCGCTCAACTTAATGCAGTGTTACACTTGTGCCACAATTCCAACCAATGACAAGCCTTGGATAAAGTCACCTGATTGGCTGCTTCATAGGCTCCCGGACTAACCGGCAACACTGTAAAAAGTAAGATCCAGTGCAACTGGTGATATCAGGTAAAGAGTACGGCGTCTAACTCCACGTTTTCGGTTAGTTTTATATTTTTATATTATTACATGAATTATATATTTATCTGTCTTTAGCATGAAGGACGAATTTTGTCAAACATTTAGGGAAAACGGCCATCTCTCTTTGATTTTTCTCTTTTTTTAAACTTCTAGCTTATCTTTCCCAGGACGTCTAACCAGAACCAGAACATCAAGACACGATCACGACCACATGTAAGTATAAGTTCATAACCCTTGGTGTATTTTTTTGCCATTTGTTTTTGTGATGGTCAAATTACTATTTTCTTCTGTCTTTGAGCATGCCGTTAGCTACGGGTCTTTTCTCACTGCTCCTACTGTATGATGAAGTCATGAACGTAGCTGACCAAGATAGCATTGTTTCAGCCTTGCTAGCTAGCAACAGAAATGGAGGCAAATGCTTTCTTAAAAATCATTTGCCGCAATTGGTGGTGGTGGTGTATGTGTGTGCGTGTGTGTGTGCGTGTGTGTGTGTGTGTGTGTGTGTGTGTGTGTGGGGGGGGGGGGGGGGGGGGGGGGGTTAACTCATGTAAAATGAGAAAAAATTTGTTACAATTATATTTGTTCATAGTAGTAGTGATGCTTGTGAACTGTACTGATTTCTCTTGTTTCTTCCTTTATTCATCTCTCATCTGTTTCTTTCTTTAGGTAATACCAGACACTGAACACTTCTACCACACATTCTCTGGACTTGGCGAACTTTGACCTGATCCCACTTTTTATATTATGGAGAAACAATAAATATGTCGCAGTGCACAAAATCAAGTCTTCCAGTGCATCTATCATTAAAAGCTTTTTTTTTTTTTTATCAATTAAAGCTATTGTGCTGAAGTAAATCATGTGGATACTACAGTTAAGATACTATGATGATCACTACTTTAAGGTTTACACACACTGCAAATAGTCAACGAGTTAAAAGCATAATTTTTTATTTTGTCCTTTCTTTCCTTTTGTTAGCTTTGTTCATATCCCTCCTGTTGGTATATTTTATGTAGCACTCTGTTATAACCAGCATTAGCTGCTGCAGACAGCTGTTGGTTTACCTGATATGTCACAGTGATATTAAGTGCTTCAGCTGCAACGTCCCTCTTCAAACTGTCAAGACTGACCCACTCCAGAGAAGTTCTTTGAAAACTTGATTTTCTGTTTTGTTACATGTATACAGCTTGCCTTTTTTAAAGTTTATGCAAACTATGATAAACACCTGGCATAAATTATGTGATGTGAAAAAATAATTAACGGATGTTACCTCCTCATCACTTGCAGGATATATAATTTAAAAAAAAGAAAATTACAGATCAACTAACATACTATAGATGCTTATATAAACCTATTTGAATGTATTATAAATTATCACATAATAAACAAATTAAAAAATCTTATAAATTGGAAAAAGAAACGTTATCATATCCTCGTGAGGCCTCATGAGACACTAGACATTTTGACACAGCTGCCAAGAGATTGTCATGAAGACATTTGAGACAGTCAGTATGCGCTCCATCTGCTGGCTGTGGATGTGTACTGCAGCTGAGGGAAACGCTGCCTGGAGCTGTCTGTCTCTTGCTCGGTGTAAAAGATACGTTGTCAACCTTCTGTTTAGTGTTTCCTTTGTGGTTAATATCTTGGAATTATCCTCTGTGATAAAATGAGTATTTTTATATAAATTCCCAAGCGATTGGAACCCGAATAAAGCATTGACAGATTAATAGACCCAGTCTCTTCAAGATTCACCATCTATTGGCACTGGATCTTACTTTTTACAGTGTTGCCGGTTAGTCCGGGAGCCTATGAAGCAGCCAATCAGGTGACTTTATCCAAGGCTTGTGATTGGTTGGAATTGTGGCACAAGTGTAACACTGCATTAAGTTGAGCGAGCGCATTGAGAGAACTGAGCGCAGATGATGTACTGCGAGCATGTGTGCCGTGGAGAGGAGGAAACATTGATGGAGCAGATTAATGAAACTGAGAGCCAGTTTTCTGTTTTTTATCGCCGTGGGTCTGCACAGGAGCATACAGAAATCAATTTTGTGTGCATGGGATTTGTTTTTGTTTGGTCAATTTAAATTATCCTTTGCGTGAAAATATTTTCTGCTCAAAGTTTAACTCGTGTTCCTGCAAAAATCATCTTTCTGCACTCAAAATACAGCTTTGTTTGCTCAAAAATGAGGCACAGATATAATTCCATATGTTCCTGGCATTTTCTCTTGAGCTGTCTTCTACTCATCTCTTTTTCTCACTCGCTGTCTGTCTGTCTCACCAACGCTTTCTCATATTTTTCATAAATATCTATATACTGTAATGTCTGTCTGTCTTGAATATCTTCACAGTTTTGATACAGTTGCCAGTTACTTTTGATGAAAAGTCAGAAACCCTCCCAAAATTCACCACTCTGACAAATGACATCTCACACTATATCTTACTAACTGTATCTGTCTCCCTCTCTTCCTCCATCTGTTTGTCTTTCCATCTTTCTGTTTCTCTCTAAGACCCTCGATTTTTATTGGTTAAAAACCGAGAACCAGCTCTCCAGTAATGGGGTTGGAAGCTCCAAGTCACCAAGGGTTAATCTACCTCAGTGAGTTTGACCTGGCTGCTTTTCTAAGCTGATGGCGGGAGACACTCGCCTGGACATCTAACTGCCATCCTTCAATAGGGCCTGCCCTGCCTCGGCTAGGGTCAACCTCAGGGGAACAACCGGTGCCCTGGGTCGCCCACTGAGCCACCCCACTCATCAACAGCTGTCTCCCTAAATGTCTTACGCATTTGTTTTAATCCAGGTAACTTTAGTATCCAGGAACAGTATAGGATGTAAGGGCATGTTTTAGTTCAAGGCTAAACCAACCTTTAAAAGGACCACTAAAGATGTTATACTCCCAGTAAACCATGACCGTGACCACACCCTGCCACCAGGCAGAGTTGCAAGCTAAAAACCGTAAAAATGGGCAAAATGATGACTAATTATTCTTCATGCAGGTTATATTTATTAAAGCTTCCGGCAGGGGAAATATAGGTAGACACAGCTCATAATCACCAAAAGTACAATCAGGTAACAAAATATACCCAATGAAAATGAAATAATCATCTGTCTCTTAAATCCTCCTCTGATTGTGGGTTCTGATTCAGTAGCTTGTTAAAAAATTAGATAACTGTAAGTAATTTGAGCAATGATTACTCCTAAAATCAATGAAAATCCCACCATAACCAAATTCCCCATAATAGTTGCTTCACGATCAGTCATTCTCATTCCTCCTCTAACTACATGATGAATGGCTTCATTTCTTCATTTCTGTCTTTAAGGTTGGCTTCTGAATCTCCGGCTTGAAGCTACTTTTGGGGAACTCAGAGCTAATAATCCCCCCCCCCCCCCCCCCCGAATAGGGGATGCACCTCACTTCTCCAGATCCAAAACTATGTAACCTTGAAGTCCAGATTGGAACAAAGTGGTGTTAAAAGTCCAAATGAGATTTTCCTCCCCAAGCCGGGAGGACTCCTTCCCTCTCCTCGTCTCTTCAGATCCAAGACGATGTCTCCTATTTTACTGACTTCCATACATCTTTAGGCTCTCTGACGTAGCAGATTACCTCATCTCAGGATGAGCTCTTGGCAACAGCCAGCCGCCAAAGCCACAACTTGTTTTCCTTCTTTCCACACTCTCATCAACTGGTATCAGCATTTCACCAAGGCACCCTGTGCCTGTTCAAGGTTATAGTAGCCTCCATATCTGTGAAAGGATATTTACATATCTGTTACGGTTTTGACACAATGGCAAGTTATGTTTTAGTAAAACTCAGCTTTGAAACAAATGGCCATAACTCCTACAGCTTTCATCGTACAGACATAAATTTTATATCAAAACATAGGAAAATTGGTCAGCTGAAATAATGAAGAAAAAAAATGTCTATCTTTCTCTCCAGTGTTTTAAACTTGCCACCATTTAAATTCTTTTCACAGTAGGATGAAATAAAATACATTTCTGAGTTCCTCAAAGCCTTGTGGCGCTCACAGTGAAAAGATTATTTTGATATCTCCTACGGTTTTCTCTCAGCGGACAGTTGTACGGGGAGTGTGCACAGAGACTATTCCATGCAGTTCTGTCTCTGTTAACTGCCATTTTAGAACACACACAGAAACAGGCAGGCTTCGTTTCCTAGCAACACTCAACAAGGCAGCTGCTGGAGTCCCGTCAGTTCTGTGTGTCACACACACATATTTCCTCACACTGTAATAATATATCAGAGCAACTGGATCATAAACTGTATCCTCCACAGGTTATAGTAATTTATAACGGACATGAGTGATTCTGGGCTGTCAGTGTCGATATACAGACACTTCTCATAATCTCTCTATTTTCTCACTCACTGTCTGTCTGTCTGGCCAAGTGAGTGATTCTTCACAGTCATTCAGTGACCTCAAACAAATGTGTGCGACAGCGCACCTCTTCTCATCCTCTTTCCTCTATTTTCTCACTGACTGTCTATCTCAGTGTCCATCTATCTGTCTATCTATCTCAGTGTAGCGCACGTGGCTGGCGCTCTCTTGGACGTGGGTAGCTGCATTGACAGCATTCAAAATTTCTTAAAAATTTTCTAGTTTTCATTCATATCTATATACTGTATACTGTATCTATTTTGAATACCTTTACCTTACTCATCTTTACTCCAATCTTTACTGGCAGATACAGTTGCCAGTTACTTTTGATGAAAAGTCAGAAATCCTCTCAAAATTCACCACTCTGACAAATGACATCTCACACTATATCTATCTCACTATTATAACTGTATCGCTTCCTTTGTCTCCTTCTATCTGTCTCACTTTCCATCGGTCTGTCTGTTTCACTCTGTCTGCTCTACGGTGGCCGGGAAGTGCAAAACATTAATACATTTACCTGAAACACTTTTGCAAGTTCAACAAAACACTTATACAAGTAAAAAAAAACACTTATACAAGTTCAACAAAACACGAATGCAAGTTAAAAAAAAATCGTGTTTTTTTAACTTGCATTCGTGTTTTGTTGAACTTGTATAAGTGTTTTTTAACTTGCATTCGTGTTTTGTTGAACTTGCATTCGTGTTTTTTTTTAACTTGCATTCGTGTTTTGTTGAACTTGTATAAGTGTTTTTTAACTTGCATTCGTGTTTTGTTGAACTTGCATTCGCGTTTTTTTTTAACTTGCATTCGTGTTTTGTTGAACTTGTATAAGTGTTTTTTAACTTGCATTCGTGTTTTGTTGAACTTGCATTCGTGTTTTTTTAACTTGCATTCGTGTTTTGTTGAACTTGTGTAAGTGTTTTTTAACTTGCATTCGTATTTTGTTGAACTTGCATTCGTGTTTTTTTAACTTGCATTCGTGTTTTTTTAACTTGCATTCGTGTTTTTTTAACTTGCATTCGTGTTTTGTTGAACTTGTATAAGTGTTTTTTAACTTGCATTCGTGTTTTTTTAACTTGCATTCGTGTTTTGTTGAACTTGCATAAGTGTTTTTTAACGTGCATTCGTGTTTTGTTGAACTTGCATTCGTGTTTTTTTAACTTGCATTCGTGTTTTTTTAACTTGCATTCGTGTTTTGTTGAACTTGTATAAGTGTTTTTTAACTTGCATTCGTGTTTTGTTGAACTTGTATAAGTGTTTTTTAACTTGCATTCGTGTTTTGTTGAACTTGCATTCGTGTTTTTTTAACTTGCATTCGTGTTTTGTTGAACTTGTATAAGTGTTTTTTAACTTGCATTCGTGTTTTGTTGAACTTGCATTCGTGTTTTTTTTAACTTGCATTCGTGTTTTGTTGAACTTGTATAAGTGTTTTTTAACTTGCATTCGTGTTTTGTTGAACTTGCATTCGCGTTTTTTTTAACTTGCATTCGTGTTTTGTTGAACTTGTATAAGTGTTTTTTTTTACTTGTATAAGTGTTTTGTTGAACTTGCAAAAGTGTTTCAGGTAAATGTATTAATGTTTTGCACTTCCCGGCCACCGTACTGCTCTCCCTCTATTTGTTTCATTGTCTCTGTGTTCCTGACATTTTCTATACGGATGCACGCGACAGCGAGTCTCTTCTGATCATTTCTCTATTGCCCAATGCCCATTCAATCTGTGTGCGTGTGAGAGAGCGTGTATGTGTGTTGTTTGTGATAAACTTGGGGAACTTCTTTGATGCTGTGTTCTGTTGTTTTTAATACTGTAAAGCACTTAATGAGGCTACTGTGCATGAAAAGTGCTATACAAATAAAGTTTGATTTGATGTAGTTTTTTTAAAGTGTAAACTGCACCGATGATTTACTGTGTGTTGTTTGTATGTAGTGACGTGCCATTTTTGGGGTTCTTTTCGGGTGTTCCTGTAATGCCTCAGACTTTAAGAGTGTATGATAGACCTTGCTGATGAGGGATTTATTTGTCTGTGTTGATCAACTTTTTTATGCTTACTTACAGGGACGTGATCGGGATTTTTTAAGGGCAGTTGCTCAAACTTAAAAAAGGGGCACACTTGATCCTGTCAGAGAACGTGTCTTTAACTGTAAACTTTAAAACAATAAATCTCTGAACAATGAATCACACATTATTCTCATGTTATTAAAAGTTCTAGAAGAAGCACTTGCATATTGTTCTGGTTCTACAGAATTTTTTTAAAAGGTCTGTAAAATATATTTTTAGTGTCATTTTGCATATAATAGCCGTCTGGCCTTGCCTTCCATGTGGCTTGTCATGCTCCTCTCCACCTGAGAATTGTTGCACCTCATCTAAAGTCTACATTTCCAATTAGAGGATTAAAATGGAAAAAGTCCACAAATAAGGACACTAACTATCTAATCTACTGACATTTTTTCATGTCTTTCACCTGCCGGCTTGCTGCTTTTCAACCAGCCATGTGATGAACTTCGTTGCCTCCCTCAGCGTCTCTCTTTGTCCTGAATCCTGGAGGACTCAGGACAAGCAGAGACAACACTAGTAAAGTTAATATCATACTGACCATCATAAGTAAAACATAAATTATTCTAAAAGGATCACCTGCATGTTTGGTTTGTATTTAAATTGTACCTGAAGGTTCCTGCTCTGATTCCTCACTGCTGCTCTTGTGCTGCTGCTTCTCCATCTTTGTAAAGTCACCCATAACTTCCAGCTATTCAGATTCATTAATTGACTATTCTTATATGCACTGGCTATGTTCAACAACAAATGTTCTAAATCTTAATGGGATTTTAAATAAAATACCATACAGTCTAAAAAACTCAGCATTCATATAATGAATTATCTTGCTTTTATGTAGTTAACCATCTTAAAATTTGCAATATCCTTTGTTACAACTTTAAACTTTATCAAGTTAGTTTTAGCCATCAGCTCCTTGTTATTAAGCTCGTGGTGCTGGATGATCTGTTGTCTCACCTGCTCCTTCACTGACAAACATGTCTGTTATCTTACAGAAGTTTTCTGCGTCTCTGGCCTGTGCTTTCTTCTTTGTTGACTCCTCTTTGATCCACCTTTCCTCTTGGCCTGACGATCTCGCTCCATTTAGCCTCTGCAAAGGTGCGGGAGGAGGAGGGGTGCGCGTCTGTAGCAGAGCGTTGTCACAGACAGCCTTTAAGAGGAGGGTGTGCTTGTTTCTGCCCATCGTTGCTCCATTGCGTTGAGCCTCTTGGCGGATTGTTTCTTCAAATATCCAGCGCGACCTGACGTCTGCCATCACCCAGCAGGGCAGTTCAGTGCTCCACCACAGCACGACGAGCGCGCTCCCGTCCAGCCTGTGACGTGCATCACAAACAGCTGTAAACTTGAACCCTAACTCTCACAACTTACTCTCTTCCCGAGTATTTGTTTGGAATGTATTATAGAGGTTTTATTCAAGTGAAATTCTGCCCTTAGGGCACTTTTTTTAAACACCTCTTTTTTAAAAACTGTTTTCTTCAATCCGTTTTTCCCCGTGAGGGGCAGTTTTAGCCAAGGAGGGCAAACGGGCAGTTGCCCGGGCAACCTGAGCCATGCCCTGTGCACGTCCCTGCTTACTTACAAGTAAAGTAATACCTGCGACATATATCATTATTTCTTTCCGTATTATTTTAAAGAAAAACTTAAATAAATGAATGTGCAGCTCCAAAATATGCTAAGGGAATGGTGAGTGTCTTCCTTTATTTTGATCCTCTGAAACACCCAAATATCAGAGAGAAGAAGTTGCCAATTCTTTTTAAAAACTTCTTGCGGGTTTTTACCTCAACAAAATGCAGTTTTTCTTCTTCTTTAGCTGGATGGGTTGTAGCTGCGTTTGCGCTCTCAGTCGCAGGCGTGGTGGCAGATACGCCACCTGAGCGGCTGATAAAAGTTCGCTTTAAGTTGGCTGGAGTTGTATCCTGGGAATCATCAACGTTTCTCCTTTCTTTACGGGCTGTTTTTGGGCGATATTTACCTGGACTGATTGTAGCTGCGTTGCACATATCAGAGGATGTCCTCTTTGTGCTATCAGTCGTGGGCATGGTGGCAGATACGCCACCTGAGCGGCTGATAAAAGTTCGCTTTAAGTTGACTGGAGTTGTATCCTGGGAATCAGCAACGTTTCTCGTTTCTTTACGGGCTGTTTTTGGGCGATATTTACCTGGACTGGCTGTGGCTGTGTTGTAGATGTCAGAGGGTGCCATCTTTGTGCTAGCAGTCGTAGGTGTGGTGGCAGATACGCCACCTGGGCGGCTGATAAAGATACGTTTTAAGTTGACTGGAGTTGTTGCCTGAGGATCAGCGACGTTTCTCCTTTGTTGCGCGTGTGGGCAATATTTAAGTGGATTGATTGTAGCTGTGTTGTCGATATCAGAGGGTGCCATCTTTGTGCTACCAGTTGTGGATGTGGTCGCAGATATGCCACCTGAGCGGCTGATAAAGATACGTTTTAAGTTGACTGGAGTTGTGTCCTGAGGATCAGCGACGTTTCTCCTTTGTTGCGCGTGTGGGCAATATTTAAGTGGATTGGTTGTAGCTGTGTTGTCGATATCAGAGGGTGCCATCTTTGTGCTACCAGTTGTTGATGTGGTCGCAGATATGCCACCTGAGCGGCTTATAAAAGTTCGTTTCAAGTTGGCCGGAGTTCGCTGAAAATCAGCCACCTTTTTTGTTTCCTCCAACTCTTCGTCTGGGAACATGTGGATATGAGCTAGTTGACCATTCATGATGGAAATTTGGGTTTCTGCTGCATCCTCTTTGACAGAAATGCACGTTTGCGTTTCCTCCGGTGCCTTCTCATCTTTCACTTGTTTTATTCTTTTAGCACCTTTTAAAAATTTCGCTGCTTCATTGTTCTTAGACTTGGTCACGCCTCTTGTTTTTCGGATGGGCTTGCTCCTCAAATTGGCTGGTGCTTTGGCAGCACTGGATGTACCAGTTTTCTCATCTTTTTTCTCACCGAGTTGAATCTTTGTCTTACCTTCCTGAGGTAAGGGCTCATAAAAGTTATTATTTGCCTTACGACAGGGTCTCCGAGTTATGAAGGGGTGTTTGAGTGCCTCACCGGCACTGATCCGTTCTTCTGGATCCACCTTCAGCATCTTTTTAAAAAGACTTAAGAGTCCTTGTGTGTCCTCAGGTTCAGTGTGTGTGGAGAACCGCAAATGCATTTTTGGCAGATCATCCAGAGATTGCATTTGCCTGTAAGTACGCGGCATAGGATTAGATTTCACAGTTCCGTCGTACTCTGATATTCTTTTCAGTTTCCAAAATCGAATGGTATCGACAGCACTTCGTTTAAAATACTTTTGCGTATTGGCTCCCTTATCAAGTAAATGACTGGGAAAGCCTATAAACATTTCAATGGCTCTTATGACATGATAATTGTCATTAAATGGAAACAGGTCTGCTCCCATGTACAAGAATACCAAGGCACATCCCAAAGCCCACATGTCGACTAATTCATTGGTTGGGAGCCCCAAGAAAATCTCAGGGGCCCTGCAAAAGCGGTTTTGAAAGGTACCATAATTCTTCAATGCACTTGTCTTAGTGCAAAGACCAAAATCAGATAGCTTCACTCTGAAAGGCTGTTTTTCATGGTTTACCAACAATATATTGTCTAACTTGATATCCGCATGTGTAAGACCAATGCCATGAAGTGCAGAGAGAGCCACTAGTAGCTGTTGCGAAATTATTTTGATTTCGGATATATTCAGTGGCTTGTTGCATCTCTCCGTCATAAAATCGTCTAAACTTTTGTCCAGCTTCTCAAAAACCAGACATAAGTGTCCCTTATATTTAAAGAACTCGTAGAACTTGGTTATATTGTTTTTTTCAAGATCCAGTCTTCTGAGTTTCTTTAATATCTTAACTTCTTTTTTTCCATATTCCCAATCGGATTTTCTCATAAATTTAATTGCCACATCCTCTTTTGTATAAAGGTCTGTGCATCTGGACACTTTTCCAAAAGCTCCTTCACCAAGACTTTCTTTAACCAGGTATGCATTCGACTTACTGTGTACAACAACTTCCTTTTGTACCCAAAAAAAATCCTGTTCGGTTGATTGGTTGTCCATTGTCTTAATCTAAATATCTTAACAATGTGCGGTAAAGTTGCAGCGTGCCAAAAACCGTGTTTGCATTTGTCTCTGCTAAGAAGATCTGAATGTGAATCTACTGTAGTTTGATCTGGTAAAGACAGGTTGCTATGGTTGCTATTGACGTCACGAGCGATCAAAGGCAAACGATTTAATGTAAGATCCGTTTGCTATAGTTGCTATTGACGTCACAAGCGATCAAAAGCAAACGATTTAATGTTAGATCCGTTTGCTATGGTTGACATTGACGTCACTATCGATCAAAGGCCAACAAATCTCTGACGACATCAGAATCTACTGTCCCCAAGGAACTCATAAAAAATATATAATTTTTCAAAAAACAATGATATATATAATTTATTTATTTATTTATTTTGTTTTTTGCTAGGGAAAATGGTAGTTTTTTGTTTGTTTTTTTTACCGACAGATTGACATTCACTAAAACAAAAAATCGGTAGGTTGTTTCCTAACAATCATGACCGGTAGTTAAAAAAAAAAACTTTTTAATAATAAAAATCACTGGGGACAATAATTACTTGATTTATTAACTTCAGTGTGTGTAAAGTTTTGTACAACTCGACGAAAAAGATCAATGAAACCGGTGCGGAACTCAACTGTGTGTTACCGGAAGTTGCGCAGTACGACTTTCCATGTACAATGGCGCCTCTAGATTTGGATAAATATGCGGAGATTGCCAAACAGTGTAAATATCTTCCAGAAAATGACCTCAAGGTAGATGTGACATTTCAAAAATATTTTTGCCATACATGTATCTCTGGTTTAGGATAACAAAACTAGCTCTGCGCAGCTTTGTAACAGCGTATCTAGGTAACGTTAGCTTCTGCTAGCAAGTGATGCTAGTCTTAGACAGGAAGTCAAAATAGTGTAGTAAATAGTTCGTGTAATCGTCCATAAACACTGTTTAAACTAAATATTTCTGAACGTTTATAAAGGCAAGGGTGATACTGGCCCGTTTGGTTACGTTGTTGTCTTAATGGCTACAATAAAACCTCTACCTAACGTTTATTGTAATTTGATGATGCTAGCTGTTTTAGTTTTAGATGCTTGTTTTGTAAGCGCTGCACCCCGAGAAGCTTGTAAGAAATAAACCCAGCAGCCCCCCTGTTTGGATGTATTTCAGTATCTTATTTTATGCTTAAAACAAAGTTTTAGCATTAAATAGTTGAGTCTAAGTAGATTTGATCTCGCTTTAATAAGTAAAGTGGGACATTTAGCACTTGTACAGGGAAACGTACTATGAAATATCTGTGTAAGGCTTTGTGGTTTCATTAATATTTTGACTACGATGCTTTTTCTCACAAGAAACGGCATAGATCAGGTAGACAGTGGTGTAGTCACGGTCCCGTTACTTTGTCAGCATCAGTGTTAGACACTGACTAATTGTAGTATACAACACAATGTCCTGAGCTTTTCTGTTGACCCTCAATGAATGGCTACAGATGTTCCAGACTGTCAGTAATTATTTCAGACTCTTTAATTCCACCTTTCTACAACCTTGATATAGAAATTTCTTATAGATGCATCCCTGCAGACTTGCCCCTCAAAATTATTCATACCCCCAAATTCATTCATTCATTTATTCATTCCCTCCAATGAATGATTTAAATGAACCTTCAAATTAAAGAAGACTAAACTTAAATGAACGTTCCCCCCCAAAAAAACTAAATAGAAGGACGATACTTCTCTTTTGTTTTGAAATTGCAAAGGTATTCATGCTGATATTTATTTCACTGTTTATTTCTGTAACAAATCTGTCCTGAACCCTTTCTGCTCATGTTTGATGTTTGCTTTTTAAACAGAGGTTATGTGACTACGTGTGCGATCTTCTGCTGGAGGAATCCAATGTTCAGCCTGTTTCTACTCCTGTAACAGTGTGTGGAGACATTCATGGACAGGTACAGATGCCTTTAACATCTCGGTATTTCCTCTTTTGATCTGTATTGAACAAACTGATTATCATTTTCACACTGAATTGTGGTGTTTTGTCACAGTTTTATGATCTTTGTGAACTCTTCCGGACTGGTGGCCAGGTCCCCGACACAAATTACATCTTCATGGTTTGTTTGTTTTTTTCTATGAGCTTGTTCTTAAGAAAGATGTGCCTTTCGGGTGTGGTATTTTGGTGCATAACAACCGGCTGATGTCTGTAGGGGGACTTTGTAGACCGAGGATATTACAGCTTGGAGACATTCACCTATCTGCTGGTACTGAAAGCCAAGTGGCCTGACCGCATCACTCTTCTTCGTGGAAACCATGAGAGCAGGCAGATCACCCAAGTTTATGGTTTCTATGGTGAGGTTTGGTTTATTAAAGATGACAATCTGCAACCTTAGGAATCCTCAGCTCAATTGTAATATTTTTTTATGTTGCAGATGAGTGCCAGACCAAGTATGGGAATGCAAATGCCTGGCGTTATTGCACCAAAGTATTTGATATGTTAACAGTCGCAGCTGTAAGTAAAATTCTCATCTTTTTATTTCAAATGATGTGTACTGATTAATAATCAGTGTTAATTGAAATTCTGGTGTTGGAAGCATGTCTAGTTATTTTTAGTTATTGCATGAGATGTATTCAAGATGCCTAATTAAAATCCACATAGCAGGGCTGTGCAATTAATCAAAATTTGATTGTGATTTCAGTTTTCGTGTCAAATGATCTCCAAACTCATATAATGGAGTTGAAACAATTTTTTTTACCATTTTTCTTTACACATTTTCTGGAGTTAAAGTTCATTTCAGTGGCTTCCACCCATGCGATTTGTTGGGTGTAAATAAGAAAAATGTTAGATTTGAATGTTCTAGCATTGCATTAAAGCTTAAAGTTTATTTTTGGATTTTTTAAAATATATATATTTATTTTATTTAGGGATGCATGATATTGGAATTTTTCTGATATCCATTATGCCGATATTTTAAAACTCATGTGGTCGATATTGATATCAAAGCTCAAAGCTTTCCAAACATGAACAACCATGGTGTCTGTTTAAAGAGCAAACATTTTGTGAGCCTACTTGTTGAAATTCAACTGTGGGCCCAGCTGTGGATGCGTGTTGTAAGGAGCCATGTCCTGCAGGGTTAACCGCTGTCATCCTCCCACCAAGATGCATCCAGCTGGACTATGATGCCTCTGAAACAGCAGCCGTATCCGCCACTCTCATGTACTATGCGAGCATCATTGCTCTGGGTCTCTCTGCAGCAATGTCCAACATCTGTTAATTAGCTCCAAACACTCTCTGTGTGTCAATGCTGTAGGATTTTATAGGCTGACGCTTGTATGGCGTCCATGATGGCGCAGTGATTCTGACGTTTGTCTCAGTAGCACCCGCCACACTAGCCGGCCCGATTTTTGTCAGGGCAATTGGCACGCATCAAGCGGAAACGTAGAAATTGTCAGATGATGTGGGGTCTGCAGGGGGCACTTATTGTTTGACGAATAATCATGCATACTGACGGCTGAGATACGAGAGGTGCTGAGGTCATCTGTGCCACACAGCTGCGTTTTCCCTTCAGCCACATAACGTAATGCAGTCACAACTGTGATCTCCAGTGTAAGTGTGTTATTTCTGTTTGTCAGTGATGCAGTGTGTCCTGGACCAGCTCAAGCACAGTGTTAAACCCTCGTGATACCGTTTTAAAAGCTCAGCATCATTAAAGTTTGACAAAATGTTGATTGAATAACCAGCAGCAGCTATTATTGGATTTCATCTTTGGTTTACTCTTTGCATTTTAGGAGTCGTCCTGTCTACTCATGACCATTTTCAGGTTTAGGAGCTAGTTTTAGTGCTAAAACACTTTGTGAAATACTCTCAATTGGGAAAACTTAGAAGTCCTAAATTTAGGAGTGACACGCCCACTTTTTCTACGAGTTGCTCTTAAATCAGCAGGTTTGGCGCTACTGTGATTTTAGCTTGAAGATTCTTTGTGAATACGGCCCCAGGTGTCCATATCTGTGTCATGTAAATGTATTTGTAGTTCGTCTAACAAATATAGTGAGAGCTTTTTGAGGATTATTTCTATATTGTGGCTATTTATCCATCCATTAAAAAAAAGAAAAAAAACTGAGAGATGTGCTGGACAGTTGGCACAGAAGGAGAACAGACGCTTTCTCGCACATTCTGCTCATAATTAAAAGAAATAAAGGGATGAGGAAAGTCTGACTTCCTAGCAACTCCTTTTATGTTGTTTTCTTTCAGCTGATGGACGAGCAGATCTTGTGCGTCCACGGCGGCCTCTCTCCAGACATAAAGACTCTCGACCAAATTCGAACCATCGAGCGGAACCAGGAAATCCCACACAAAGGAGCCTTTTGCGACCTGGTGTGGTCAGACCCTGAGGACGTGGACACTTGGGCCATCAGTCCTAGAGGAGCTGGCTGGCTTTTTGGTGCGAAGGTCACAAATGAGGTAGGCTGCAAGAATTACATGTAGCACAGTTAAGATTAAATTAATCAAACGAACTTACTGCTTCCATGGTGTAAGGCTATCTTGGCTTCATCTGTATGTAAAAAACTGAAGTTTTAATTCAATTTCAGGTTTATTTTTATAGCACACTTACAATGACCCCAGTCCCACGAAGAGCTGCACAAGAATTTAAAAATGCCTAAATAGATACAGTCATCCTCAAAATTATTCATACCCTCAAAGAAGGAAAAAGATCATCTGTCAGTGAAATAAGTTGAAATTGACAAAAGAAATAATAAATAAAAAAATTCTATGAAAATCACAACACAAATTTTGAATTGTGGTTTGAAAGAAATGTTTAAAACAAACACACAACAATAAAACAAATAAACAAAAATGGTGGGGCTCCAAAGCTAATATTTTGTTGAGTAACACTTTGAGGCAATCACTTCAACTGCTGACAGGTATGTTGGTCCACTGATCATGGGAAAGGTGGTCTGATGTGTCTGGGACAGCTTGTTTATTTGTTTGTTTCTTTTTTTAAAAATATATATATATTTCCAACCACAATTCAAAAGAAATATCTTGTTTCACTGAATTATAATTTTGTCAATTTATTTATTAGTTTCTTTTTATTTGAATTACTGGTGTGAATTTACCCTGTTCTTTAATTGGACAGCATGAATAATTTTGAGGACAACTGTAAGTGAGCACACATACATGCACTCATGTTTGCACATTAATTAATTAATGATTAACTTATTTAACACATGAGGAAATGGTAGGTATCAGCACATCAGGAGATGCTGCACAAACAATAAAAATGGAAGGATTACCTGTATTGTCACCTTTTTAGTTGACTTGTCTACGAAATTCTAGTCCAGGACTACTCAGTTCTGTCCTACGAGGACCACAGACCTGCATGTTGTAAATGCCTCCCTGCTCCAACACAGCAGACTCAAATGAATGAGTCATTGTGCAGAACTTCATACTTTATCCAGTTAATTTGAATTAGGTGTGTTGGAGCAGGGAAATGTGGAAAACCTGCCAGACTGTAGCTCTGATGGGACTGAATTGAGTAGCCCTGGTCTAATCTCATACCACTGGTGGTACCAGTGCTCCTTTTCAGGGTATGCTAAAGAATTTTCCAGTATGAACAACTTTACAATTTGTACTCTTAGTAATCTGTTAATTACAGATGTTATCAAATTCAAACCATGGCAGCTCTGGTTTTATATGGTCTATCAATGTCCAACAAAAAAGCAGGAGTTTTAGATCTATATTTTCAGTGAAGCTGACAGCATTGCTCCAGGTGATATAATTTTTTCTCTTATGGTGTTGTGAAGAGGGCATGTGATCCGATCATGCTGGTGTGATCATAGATCCAAGTGTAATGTCTCTGCCTTTACACTCTGCATAATCTCTGAGTTGTGAGACTGCGAGATAGGCGAGATGATAAAACTGAGGTGGCTGCGTGGGGAGTCAGTCGGAGACTGTAGTGAACATCTGTGGATCCTTGTATCAGGACTGTCTGTGTTCACAGAAGTACATATATCCTTCTTGGTACCAGTTTCTTTGCTCACTGAATAAATTCAGTGCTGGTATTCAAAAAAAATGAATTGTATATGATGTGTTGTCCTTGATTCATTGTCGCGTTTTTTGGCAAAGTGAATATAATTTTATATTTTCCCTTGACTTAAATTAAATATGCATGCAATGATAGTCAGTTATGGAAAATTTTATTGTGAGTTTGATAGATTGATTTTATTTTTTTCTTCTCTCTTTGTCTCCCCACTCTTTTTTTTTTTTTTTTTTTTTATTCCAACTTAAATTAAATTATCTTTCTCTTCCTTTCCCCCTTTCCTTCCCCCCTATTGATCCATTTCCCCCCCCCCCCTCTTCTCCTTTTCCTTCTTTTTTTTTTTTTTTTTTTTTTTTTATTTTTTTTTTTTTTTTTGTTTTTTCTCTCCCCTCCCATTCCATTCCTACCCCCCCCAATTATAATATCCCCTCTTTTTTTTGGTGAACCACCCTTTTATTTTTCACCCCCCCTTTTTGTCTGTTTTTTTTTTATTTTTTTCCCTTTTTTTTCCCCCACTCTTTTTATTTTCTTTTTCTATCCCTCCCCCCCCTCCCCCCATCAATATCTTCTCTCTTTTTCTCTCCCCTCCCTCCCAGGACCCCCCCCCACCATAAGGCGCCTGTTTTTTTTCCTCCAAAGTATTTATTATCCACTGGGGGTTGGGTTAGCGCCGCGACCTTCCACCACCCCCCGCGCGTGTAAATAAAAAAACAACAATGGAGGCATTGGATAATTTCTAGGTGTTTCTTCTCTCTTTTTCTCTCTCTTGTATTCAACGAAAACAGACCCAGATATTTTTTTTAAGAGGGAAGCGAAACAGTAAGACACGTATGACGACAATTTCCTTTATCAGTATGGAGAGCCGTCAGGTACGTCACGTTATGTGTAGGTTCAGCACGGTTAGAGCTAGCTCTGAAAATGGTGCGGAAAATCGTAACGGCTCTGAACAGGTTTTTCCAGAGGAAATGCAAATAATGCGTGTCGTGTGAAGGGGTACGAAAATGTGCAGTGGAAAAGGTCCATATGTACATTTTCCATCCGGGACACGGCTGTGACGTTGCAGCTGACTATTGGTTGCGCACCACTTCACGTACTAGCAAATGGATGTGAACCAGACATGAACACAGCGGGTGTTTTGAACGCGCATCATGTCAGGTTCAGCAAAGAAACGCAAGGAAGCGTTACCGAAGGAAGAGAGGAAAAGAAAGAGAGGAAGGGAGTGTGTTTTGATGCCACCAGGAGGAATTAAGGGCAGGGTCACACTTGGCACAATTGGTTTAATCCCGTTTCAACTCATCGGGTGTCAAAAGTCTAGTACAGAGGGCCTCCGGTCACACTTGCAAAGTTGGAAACGTGCCAGTGTGCCTCCATGTCATGTGACCACATTTGCGTAGGAGGCAGCGCCTGCTTCACTCCAGTCCAGCAGGTGGCGCAAACAGTCATTTGTGTTGTTTGACATCCCTCCAAATATGCTGATAGGCTCTTTGTACCTTCAAAGTTTTCAAGTAGCACCTAGCTGCAGCCGGAGCCACTACAAACCACGCCCACCGTAGGAATGAGTGGAACCTAACCTTTTTTCCTAAACCTAAGGCTCGAATGAGCCAACCAGAGAGGAAATAGGCGCTACCTCCCCTACCTTCCTCTAATTCGCAAATTCACATCCGGCAGTTGTCAGAAAGCTGCAAGTATACCCAGCTGCAGCCGCAGACCCAGAGGCGTCGTGAAACTGGCCGTGGTTTGTAGTGAAAATGGGCGTAGTTTGTAGTGACGTAGGCGGGTGGTCGATAGGGGAGGGGTTAGGGTTAAGGACAGGGGAAGTGTTTAGATTGGTCAACATGAGATGACACTTCAGGGCCAAATGAACTAGCCAATTGGGGAGAGGCCATCTAACCAATCAGAGGTGTAAAGAGGCGGGACATTCCCCTACCTTCCTCTAAAGACTGCAACAAGAGCTGCTGATCATGCTTTTGAATGCATGTTTCTCCTCTACTTTGCGTTTACGAGCGGGGACAGGGCTTCTATGTAGGCTTCTTCGTCACGTGGGTGAATAATGTAATCGTTCTGTGCCAGCAACCATTGCAGACCACTTCCGGAGGTGGGCCTGGGCACCGTCCCACGGCCATCTGTCACACTGAAGTTTAAACGTGAAGCGCGTTACTCCCCGCTGTTTGTACCCCGGATATACTCCAACCGTGCCAAGTGTGACCAGCCCCTAAGTCGTGATAACAATCTCAAGCCAGACAGCAGGATTTCTGAGCGTTTTACTGGAGGTTTTATAGTTGTGGTTTCACCATGGGTACGGAGGATGGTGACGGCCTAATCAAGCTCAAGTACCGTATGTCAGAGTTGCAGAGGCTTCAAATGATATTTCTTGTTTTTTTTTTCTCTGCAGTTTGTTCACATCAACAACCTGAAGCTGATCTGCAGGGCGCATCAGCTCGTCCACGAAGGCTACAAGTTCATGTTCGACGAGAAGCTGGTAACCGTGTGGTCGGCTCCCAACTACTGCTACCGCTGCGGCAACATTGCATCCATAATGGTCTTCAAAGACGCTAGCACAAGAGAGCCAAAGCTCTTCAGAGCAGTGCCCGACTCTGAAAGAGTCATCCCACCCCGAACAACAACACCTTACTTCCTGTAAGCACATGAAGCTAAAGTAGCTACGATTTGGTCAGTGCACAGATACTGACTGGGACAGAGGCACTTGTCAACACATGAATTTTCTAAATTGCATTTAGAGTATTTACATTGTGTATTATGGTGCCAACTGTCAGTTGTTATTCCTGCTCTGTGCATTTAATGCCATTATTCTGTAGCTTTAGTCACACTGAGACATAACGGCAAAGTAAAGTTGCTGAGCACCACCACTTCTATCAGCTGACCATGTAAATGATATTTATAAATCTCCATCCTACTGTTCAAAAAAGGCTCACTGCACATGCAGAGCTGTATGGACTGATCCACTTTATATTGTAAGGTAATATATTAAAGGGGAAGTTCTGTTTTTTTCAACCTGGACCCATTTTCTAGCATGAAATACATTCATTTACTCACCCAGACAGTTTTGGTGTACCTTGAATTCCTTCAGGAGATATTTAGATCCACTCCAGATCAGCGTATGTCCAATATAATGGAAGTGATGTGGGCAGCGTCATGCTTGAAATGTTTTTTTTTTTTTGTTTGTTTTTGTGGTGATCCGTCCTTATTTACAGACATTTTTACTGCTGCAGCTTTGATGATGTCACTGTTATGCTACACCATAGCAAGTAAAGGTCTGTAAATAAGGACGCATCACCACAAATAAGCAACTCAAAGCCGCTTCGAGCTCACAGGTGGGGGTCTGACTAATGTTTCGTCACAAAACATTGGTGAAATGAAGGAGGTTGTGGCATTTAGAGGATGCGCGAGATTGATCTGGATTGGATCTAAATATCTCCTGAAGGAATTCAAGTTACACTAAAACTGTCTGGGTGAGGAAATGAACGGATTTCATGCTAGAAAATAGGTCCAGGTTGAAAAAAACTGAACTTCCTCTTTAAGGTGGAGATAAGAGAAACCACTGCAAAAGTTAAGTCACGTCTCAGATACAGTCATCATTGTATCTTACAAATAAATATATAAACCTGAAAGTTGATGTGTAAAAATGTTTTCATCCTTTTTTGCTAGACATCTCAGTTTAAAATATCCTGCAGTACCTTAAAGATTGTCTGTAATGTCCAGGAAGCAGTCCTTCTGAGCATTATTTTTCTGTGTCTTTGTAAATAAAAAATATAAAAGGAAAATTTGCACATTCGTAACTTGATAACAGGGTTAAAATAACTAAGGTTTATCAGAAATGTCATATTTTGTCTTTGCTTCTCATATCAAACCATTTAGACCACAAAATCAATGAAAATGTCAGGTTTAGATTACTAATACTGAATCATGTTAACAAATACGGTCGTGCTCAAAATTATTCTCATCAACCAATTAAAGAAAAAGCTAAATTCACAATAATAATTCAAATAACAAGAAACTAATAATAAATAATTTACAAAATTATAATTTAGTGAAATAAAAATTTTGCTTTTGCACTGTTGTAGAAAATAATGTAAAAAAACAAACAAAATTGGCCCAGACACATAAGAGCACCTTTCCTGTGACAGATTTAATAATTTAGTTTTCCAGTTGAGCTTAATGAAAGGGAGACGACTGAATGAGGTTGTTCCATGTCATTAAAGAAGTCCCAGTTTCCAGAAGAATGGGGAAGAATGATTCTTCTGCAATTGCATTACCGTATTTTCTGAACTATAAGTTGCACTTTTTTCATAGTTTGCCTGCTTGTGCGACTTGTAGTCCAGTGCGACTTGTATATCAAAATATATACAATTTAACATATTTCTAAGTGTTAATTCATATTGACTGACATGAGTCAAGAAGTAAACATGACCGTCTAATGCCACATGATGACGCTCTAGGCTTGTGACAACTATATTCTGCTCCAAGGCTAAAGATCCCAAAACAGCCTTGTCTCAGCGAAAGGAGTTCATTTTGAACATGTGGCTGTACTGCCTGGAACAAATCCTCAAAAACCATGATTATCCCTCTTAATTATGACGTTTATGATCATTTACAGGCATCAACTTTGGAATCGGAGTGATTGGGAAGTTTTAGCAGTAACAAAAAGGATATAAAAAATTCCAAAAATCACCCTACTTTGTTGTTATTTGGTGTTATTTACAGCAAATGACCACAACTTGTAATCCAGTACGACTCATATGTTTTTTTTACTCTTCATGAAGCATTATTTGACTGGTGCGACTTATACTCCTGAGCGACTTATAGTCCAGAAAATACGGTATATTAAGAGAGAAACTTAAAAAGCCACTAATGTGCAGCAACAGGTTTAGCAAGAAGGTGAGTTTTCAGCAGTTTTCTCCACAGATGAATGCTGGTCTACGTCTGGATGGTGGGTGGATGGCCATGTCCTTACCAGGCTGCACTGTCAGCAAGGTGGAGGGATATTTAGGCTGGAATAATGGGAAGTGTGATGGCTGGCTTCTTTAGGGTGCCTGAGGGTGTCAAAAGGACTTTCTGCAAAATATCTGCAGTTTCTAACTGTTCATGTCCTGCCATGGTACAAAACGGGTCTGCAACCTGCAGCTCCAGAGCCACATGTGGCTCTTTGGGCCAACCACAATGGCTCCCAGTAACTGAGTAAAAATAATAAAGAACCAACTAATATGTTAATATACCGGTGGTGTATACATAATAACATTTGTAACATTTGGCGTTTATCAGTTTCTTTCATGGCACAATGCGAATTTCTACAACTAAATGACACTAAAAGTACAAAGGCAGTCATATATTTTCTTTAAATCTATTTTTTTGTCAGTAGCTTGAAAATTAGGGTTTTTTTCTGCATAATTTCCCACCTATATTTTTATTTTACCATTTTTATACAGTTATCAATGGAGAAAAGTAGACGGGAAAAAGTATAATCTTTTTGCAAGATCTTTTTTTTATTTCAGAATCTAAAAGTACTGTAGAAATAAAACTGATTCCTTCACAAAGACAGCAAATTTTTGATAGTTTCATCAAAAATGATAGTTTGCATTTTTTCAAAAGGTCATGGAGCATTTGTGCCTCTAAATGACTTCTTTAGCTGGTTGAGGCCAAAATGGCTGTTTGTATTGTAAAGGATGAAGACCCCTGGTGTAAAAGGAAGGAATGTGTCTTTACCATCATCCCCTGGTTTCAACCCTATTGAGAACCTGTGGAACATTTGTAAAAGTAAGACCTACGAGGATGGGGGCTCCAGAGCTGCAAACAACTACTCTGGGTGGTAGTTCTGGTCCTCTCAGTGAGATCTGAGGCCAAAACTATTCATGGACTTCCAAATTCAATGGATGAGAGGTAAGGTGATATCAAAGACGGGCTCCATGTTAACATGGATCTTAATTTTGCTTTTAGAAAAATTATATGTACACATATGATATATATATATATATATATATATATATATATGTATATATATATATATATACAGTACATATAAAGTTTTTTGGATGGGTTCTGTTTGTTTGGGTGTTTTTGCAACAGATTTAATGCTTTATAGTTGAAAACTTTTATGCATAATTGCAACATTATTTCAGTATAATTAACTGTCAAAATAGATTAACAAAAACTTTTCATTGCTTGTTTTGGCTATTTAGGAGAAAACAACAAGACAACACATGCCCAGGTTTACAGTTCTTGAAATTTACATATCCTCCCATTACAGAAAAAGCCTAATTCAGAATAGTAATTTAAATGACAAGGAACTGAAAAAAGTGATGATGAATAAAAATTTACTAAATTATAATTTAGTAAAGTAAAATGTTGATTTTGAGTTGTGGTTTAAATGAATAATTAAAAACAAAACTGTCCCAGACAAATGAAAGCACCTCGTTCATGTAGAGAGGACCAAAATACCTGTCAGCAGGTGCAGAAGTCTGATTGGACGTTACAGAAAACAGCTGATTGCAGTGATGGCATCAAAGTTTTGCTCAAAATAATTGTTTGTTTTTCTGATATGACCACAATTTAAAAAATGTGATGATTTTCTTTTTTTTTTTGTTGTCATTTTCTAATATATGATAATATAATTTTATGTATATTATTATTATTATTGTAGTTTGGCACAAAGTGGTGACCCAGTAAATCTTAAGTGAATGTGGATTTTTGGGGGCATTTCCTCTAATATTTGAGTGATAATTACCAAATTTGGTAGTGGATATTTCCCCGAGTGTGTTATTGGCTTCAAACTTTAGATTGGATTCTGTTTTTTTAAATTTAGTGAAGATTAGGGAAGAAGTGAAAATCAGTGTTTTGTAGTGTCTATTAAATATTAAATAAAGTTTCAATTAAATTAAATAATTGGGACAACATTCCTGTCCCAAAACTCCAGCATCTGGTCTCCTCACTTCCCACACGTTTGCAATCACTTGTCAAAAGAAGGGGGGATGCTAGACAATGGTAAACATCACCCTGGAACAACTTGTCGCAGATGTGATGCTGCCATCAGATTCAAAATTAGCTCATTTTTTTCTGTGAAATGGTAAAATGTCTCAGTTTGACATCAGACTTTTATGTTGTTTTGAAAATAAAATATGAGTTATTGAGATTTACTATTCATTGCATTCTATAATTCAATAATTATTAATAGTAATATTAGTCAACGCTGGAAAAATTTGTGGTTTGATGAAGTTTGTTGCTGCTAGATGAATTGAAAGCTTGTAAAATTACAGTTGGCCTGTAGGGGGCGCACATCACCACATCCACTTCCACGCCTCTCACTTCTGTTGTCCAATGAGGAGAGGCCTCGCGGTGACGTATGCAGTCATCTGTGTTGGGCTGATTACGTGTAGCTGACCATAGCCGCAGCAGCTAGCTTGTCAGACGAGACACTGCGAGGTTCCATTAATTATCGACTGTCACGGTTAGAGGTATTTTTTTAATCCCAGCGGGAAAAAGAACAATTTTTGAGCACTTGAAAACGCTATGGAAGAATATTTAATCAAAAAAATAATATGGTAAGAGGAAGGCGACATCAGTGAACGAGCAAGCTAACGACAGCTAACATCACCCGGTGGTAATGTTAACTCTTATTGTTATGACTTGTGTATATACCTGGCGAAACATTTTCTGGTAGTGTAATTGTGGTTTTCGTGTTGGATTGATATCCATTAGACACACGGAGCTTTTGCTTTTCAGCAGAATGTCAGCTAACGCGTCGACAGTATGAATTGGAGTAAACTGGAGTCCAGCTATGGAGTCAAAATTGCCTAAACCCCTTCAGCAAACTCAGCATAGTTTTGCTGGAAAGCAACTTTTATCCTTTGCTCAACTGAATTAGTATTGAGTTTCTAAGTTTTAGGACATGTAGTGACCCAAGCATTTAAAAGTCCTGTGTAATTTGCAGTTCAAGATGCATTCAAAGACTTGTCATTTGCCTTGACTTAATAAAAATCATTGGCTAGCTGTTTGAAAGAATTTGTCCCCCAGTCCATCATTGCATGCTAGTTTGGCAAGAACCAATTGTTTAACATGTTAAAAAAGGGTGACAACCAAATTTTTGGAGGCTGATGCCTGTCATTTGTTTGCCAAAATAATCAAATGTAGCATCATCACAATAATGGAGGCCAAAATCAGTAGGTTTTGATCTTATTACAGCAATTTATGGGGCTGTTGCAGACAGACATGCACTGTTGTTAGTCTTGCAATTAAAAAAATGATCCCCCTATCTTTTTTTGTTTTTCTCCAGATGTAGCAGAATGGAAACAGCCCAGCGATCCTTGATGAAGTGGTATTTCATAAGAATGCAGCTTTGCTCCATCCCCCAAAACAAGGAGCTGTAAAATCCATGCATCAGGTGGAGGCACTCACTCAACAGAAACTGCAAATTGTGCTCAAAAAGAGACACCGAAGGGAAAACTATGTTTGCCAAGTTGAAGAAAAAGATTGCCGAGGAGGCAGCCACAGCCCCCCGAACTGGTGTGCGTATACCCCGAACCATTAGCAAGGAATCTATCACCTCAGTGGGGGCAGACTCGGGGGATGACTTCGTAAGTATTCTCATACCATCCTCTGCTCTCTGGCCTGCTTCTTCAAAATGCCATGTTTTTGGTACATAACCAACTACTGAATGAATGATTTATTGTAGTCTTTTTTGCCCCCTCATCGTAGAAATGCAACTGGGATGTTTTAGAAAGTAGTAAAGCAGTTTGTGTGAAAGATAAAAGCAGTAAAAAGAAACTTCCTTATTCAAGAATGAATAAAAACTGACTTGTTTCTTAGTTATCCCAGTAAGTAATCAAACCCTAATCAACTTTAAGGTTACTTCAAGAAGTCCCTTCATCAGCTTCATCATTAGGTGTGTAATTGTCACAAGCCAACTTACAGGATCAAGTCCTAGTTTGTAAAGTGTGTTTATTATCGTAAGTCACTGTGGGAAATAAGCAGGCTGACATAGAGTAGCCCATCATTTACTTTGCATGGTTATAAGGAGGTACTTGGTTCATATAAAATATATTTTTTTCCCCATAGTGATGACAATCTGGCTTTTAATTGATCACAGAATGTGTGTGTCTTAGTGAGGCTGACAGTTGGAGCAAGCCACTTACTTGAAGTTGTTGCATGTCATTAAAAGGAATCAAAGTTTATTTTCGATTGCTCTGCTTTTAAATCCAGTCCTACTGAAGAGCTCAGTGTTGGATTTGTGAGTGAGGTTACAGCGGTGTTGCTGAGTTTTCCTGCTGTCAGTCGGAGTTAATTTATATTTCCATTTTGGAGTTCAAGCTCCAAATAGGCTGAATCCTAGTTTTCTCATGATGCAACAGTTTCCAGCTCACTTCCTCTGCACATATCTTAAAGACCATGTCTTAACTCCCTCGCCTTGTTTATAATGGAGGCTCTCCATCCTTTCAAACGGAGTTTACTCTTAGGATGAACTGAGTTTTCTCTCACTGGAAGAGTTTAGAGCTCCACCATTTCCAGAAGATATGATTTATCAATCTTTGAGAGAAAACCAGTTATCGGAGAAATGAGTTGAGTGACAATGTTTGATAAGTTCTCTGTATTACAGAGAGCTATTACCCCCTCCCCCCATACCCAAGCAGCATTGTGAAATTTAGGCCATTTGTCTATTAGTTAGGGATTCGTTGGGATCCATTCTCCTAATGATGCTTGTGGCTGCAGTCCAGCTGTATTAGTAATCCCCACTGTGGCCAGATAAGAGCCTTTTACCACCTCTGTCCATCACTGTCAGGAGTTGCAATCAGTGCCACGTATCTTCTGCCATTGATGCTTCAGAGAAAAAATCTAATTAATTATTTAACCGTAGTTTTGGTTTCTTGAAATGGGATTAAAACACAATAAAGCCGCAGCAGTTTTGCTGGTAAAACATGAGATTTTAATTCAGATAATTGTCATGAAAAGGCAGTTAATTTACTCATGATGTAGTTTCTAGCAGTAATTGGATTTTTTATTGCACCGTAGCAGAGAGTAGGTTATTCAATCCTATTTACTGTCATGTGTCGTGTCAAGTTTGTGCTGATATTCTTGCTGATCACCAGTTAGGCAGGTCCAGGCAGCAGGACATGGGTGTGACTGATACTACTTTGGGTTGCACATTAGTAAGACGCATTATTACTTGGTCTTAACTTTAGCTAGTATAATATGGAGCCCTTCAATTTTTCTTGCCCTTATTACAGTAGAAATCCACTCATCCAGTAACTGATGTTTTGTTATTTATGTTGTTATGTTGTTAAGGAAATAAATGTTGTTATAACTTGTAAAGCGATCTCATCTTGCCCTTAAGCTGCATTCACTGGGACAAACATGCTGGCCTTGGGTCTCACTGGGAAAGCCAGACTTCCGCTGGCTCGTCTCAGTTGCACTTGGCTAAATAATTTAGTGAGAGGCAGAGCTTTGGGCTAATATTTCAGATTGTGTTTTCTGTTTAGTGAAAAACAGCCTGTCCAACTTGTTAGCATAACGCTAGCACCTTGTTTTTTTCTTCCATCCATTTCATATGCATGCAAATAATACCAAATATCAGTGCCCTGGAGGCAGTTAAGGTAGTAGTGCGGTGTTGTAGAAGACCATCTCTAAAATACATCAGTCTCCAGTTAAGTGATTGAGAGTTGAGTGTAGGGCTGGATGATTATGGAAAAAATAATAATCACAATTAATTTGACTGATATTGAAATCACGATTAATAAACACGATTATTCATTAATTTTTTTTTTTTTTTAAAGTGTTTATTGAACCACCAAAATTCAACTTCAAATATAACTTAAAAAAAAAAACCAACTGAAAATAAATTAGAAACAAGTAGAGGAGTAAAATAAGAATAATATATTAAAATAATAATAGCAATAAAAATGAATACCTAGTATGCATCCCTGTTCTATACTCCCTGCAGTTTGCTTCCTGTAACTCCACTTGTCTGTTCACTTCAGAATGAATCGTTTTTCTTCGATTACAGTGTTTCTATGATTGTGAGAAGGCAAAATTGAAATCATGATCAAAATTCGATTAATTGTCCAGCCCTTGTAGAGCGATATGATTCCTGCTCTGAAGTCAGATCTAGATGATTTAAGTCACATTTCTGTTTCATTTTCTAGATGATAAAGCCCTTATTTGTAAAAGATTGTCAATTTTACACATTAAAAGACTGCAAGGTTGGTAATATTGATTTTCTTATTATAAAATACCCCCCCCCCCAAATATTAAAATTTTTTTTAAAGATAGAACCACACATATGTAGTAGGGGTGTAACAATACATTGATCTATATTGATACATAGATATAGATCAGTGTATCAATTGTAAATCGATCCAAAATAAACTAAAAATCTATATCAAACCAACTTTTATTATGAAAATGGCTTTATTTTGAAGTTTCTCTGACACATTTTTAGAACAAAATCCATGTTTATAGTTGTGCAGTCGACAGATATGAGACCGGGAGATTGCTCTGCATATTTACTTCCAAGTAAATAAGAGCCTCTAATTATGTTTTAGAAAACAATAACCTTGTTTATTACTTGTAATATTGTTTTACAACGTTTTATATTGATGGATGGATCCAAAATCAAATCGAAATTGTATCGTGACTGAATTTGAGATATCTACAAATATAGAATCGCCATCCCCTGTGTCTGTATATTTTGTGGTCTAAACAGTGATTTACACCTGTACTGTAATATGTAAGTTAAAGTAAGTTAAAGATGTTTATTTGTTTTTGGGTTTGATGAAGGTCTTTAATGGTGTCTGTGTGTATTCAGGCTTCTGATGGCAGCAGCTCCAGGGATGACCTGCCGGCTCAGCTTCTCAGAAGAAACGAACAGATTCGGAAATTGGAGGCCAAGCTGTCGGGTAGGATATGTTAGAATAAAGTCAAGCAGCTCTGGAGAAATCTGTTCCCAAAAGTCAGATGTGCCAGCCATGAAACAGGCCTGTAAACTGTTTAATAACATGCTTCACATCACAGGTGTTATAGTCCTCACAGGCCCCTACCCAGAAGGTGTTTGTTTCCCTGCTCCAACAAGCCTAATTGAAATAAATAAGTCATTATGAAGTTGAAAAGAAGCTGTTGGATCCATTTAATATGTATCATGTGTTGGAGCAGGGAGACGGAAAAAACCTGCAGGATAGAGGTCCTTGAGGGCTGGAGTTTGACACCCCTGCTTTACATTATATGTACACTGCCCGTTAAAAAAAAAAAAAAAAATCACCAGCTGGATTTAACTGGAAAAAATAGGTAAAAGCCACCAATTGTATGATTACCACAGGGATAATGGTGGTTATAACGGTTATTTTGCATTTGGCCTTTCTCTTTCCAAACTCTGGATTTATGGGAAGTTGAGTCGCCCGCCTGGAACAGACGGCGTGCTCTTCTTGTTTGAAATGAAAGCACAACAGCTGGTTTCTCTGTAAATGTACCATTTAAACAGCTGTTTCATTTTTCTGTCTTAATTTTATTTTCAGTTCAAATCTGTTGTTTTTTAATGCCTGAGGGCTGCTTATTTGTTATTTTTTTTCAATGTGAGAATACGGTGCCATGCTCCCCACCTTCTCTTGAACAGCTCCTCCTTCCTTTTATTGGCTTCAGTCACTTTACTCCTGCTGAAAAGGTTAAAGGTCACACATTCTCATGAAGCCTTTGAACCAGTATGGTTTTCTCAGATAAGAAAATCATTTGTAACTTTACCTTCCATTATTTCTCAACCATGTTTTCCCTTTTGTTTTCTCCCTCTCCTTTTTGTTCATTTCCACCCTGCCTGTTTGTCGACTTTCATTTGTGTGCCTCCTTTTTGTGTTTTGTGTGTGTGTGTGTGGTTGTATGTTGGTTCATACCCCCATCCCATCACCCTACTTCCTAACACTAGACTACGCTGAGCAGCTACGAATTATGCAGAAGACCAAGGAGAAGCTTGAAATTGCATTAGAAAGGCATCAGGATTGTACGTACCTCCTCTCTCCTCCCAAATGGCTTCCTGTCTCTCACCTCTCTCTCCACTGCCGTGGGCATCATCCCTTCCTCTTCTGAAACTTTTAACTGCTAATGCTAATATCATGGGCTTTAGAGGGTTTTTTTTTTTTTCTTTCTTTGAGAGCGCTGGTTGCTTTTTCTTTTGTTTTCCTCCTTTCTAAAAACCCACTCAGATTTTTTGCACACACATTTGTCAGCATGTGGATTCAGAGATTTTGATGTATTGTTTGTCACTTTCTCTGTTTGCCCCACACCCTCACTGCAGTTGATTTCTCAGTCATGTGGCAACAGCTCCCAAAACACTGTTAATTTAATAGACTGATTGATAAAATTACCACTTCCTAGCTACTTGCAATGCGAATGAACATTAGGACATTTAATGCAGCCACAATATTTATTGAAATATTGACATGTTTGGCAGCCTGGATGAATTCTGTGGGAAAACTGGTGTTTTTCATCTTTTGTTTCTGTGATGTTTTTGATGATGTATTGTTAATGGTGTGTTGGTGATCCTGAAAATGAACAGCAGCTTTATGTTTTTTAGTATTATCTCTACCAGTTTTAAATTTCTGTCCAACAAACCAGACCATGCACTCACCTGTCCTCTTGTCTGCAACTACTTTGTGATGTCTTGACTATGTTCTAGTCACGTGAAGGGAATTGAACACATCTGCTGCCACCAGTTCAACTTAATTTATCATAATTCTTAATGAGATTTGGGAATTAATTATTATCAAATTACTTTTTCAGTTATTTCTAGAGATGCACCGATCTGATACCTGGATTGGATATCAACTCCCATATTGAGTAGTTAACTGGATCGGATATCGGATGAATTCCAATCCAGTCATTTACATCTTACTTCTGTTTACTTTTTAGTATTTTGTATTTCTGAACAAGTTAAGACATTATTTGTTGGGTTTCAGCAACCTGTTATATTTTATATTACATTTTTAGATATCTGCTTGCAATAGGGCTGGGTGATATACCACACTGTACGACGAGAGAGATATGATATTTACATGAGAGAGAGATGGTATTTACATATACTGTTATATCGCGGTATTAGTTGTGCAAATGTTTTTGTTTTCTTTTTTTGTAATGACCCATTTGCACCTCGACTAACCCACTTGCCGCGACAAGAAATGGAAGTTGCTCTAGCTTCACCCATTTGCGAATGCAGTTACAGTTAATTTCTTATCAAAATTGAAGACACAGCCATAAATGGCCAGTCAACTACCGTATATTGCCAAAAGTATTTGCTCACCCAATCAAGTGATTAGAATCAAGTTCCATGGCCACAGTTGTATAAATGAAGCAGCTCGGCATGTAGACTGTTTCTACAAACATTTGTGAAAGAATGTGTCGCTCTCAGGAGCTCAGTGAATTCCAGCGTAGAGCTGTGATAGGATGCCACCTGTGCAACAAATCCAGTCGTGAAATTTCCTCACTCCTAAATATTCCAAAGTCAACTGCTAGCTGTATTATAAGAAAATGGAAGTGTTTGGAATGACAGCAACTCAGCCATGAAGTTGTAGGCCACGTAAACTGACGGAGCGGGGTCAGCGGATGCTGAAGCGCATAGTGCGAAGAGGTGGACAACTTTCTGCAGAGTCAATCACTACAGACCTCCAAACTTCATTCATGTGGCCTTCAGATCAGCTCAAGAACAGTGCGCAGAGAGCTTCTTGGAATGGGTTTCCATGGTGATCAGCTGCATCCATCCATACATCACCAAGTGCAATGCAAAGTGTGAATGCAGTGGTGTAAAGCAGCCGCCACTGGACTCTAGAGCAGCGGAGGCGTTCTCTGGAGTGATGAATCGTGCTTCTCGTGATGGAGGAGTCTGGGTTTGGTGGTTGCCAGGACAACGGTACTTGCCTGACTGCATTGTACAAAGTGCTAAGTTTGGTGGAGGGGGGATTATGGTGTCGGCTTGTTTTTCAGGAGCTTGTTTGGCCCCTTAGTTCCAGTGAAAAGAACTCTGAATGCTTCAGCATACCAAGACATTTTGGACAATTTCATGCTCCCAACTTTGTGGGAACAGTTTGGAGCTGGCCCCTTCCTCTTCCAACATGACTGTGCACCAGTGCACAAAGCAGGTCCATAAAGATCTGGATGCAGAGTCTGGTGTGGTCAAAATGGTCAAAAATTCCCATAAACACACTCCTAAACCTTGAGGACAGCCTTCCCAGAAGAGTTGAAACTGTTCTAGCTGCAAAGGGTAGACCAATGTCATATTGAACCGGATTAGGAATGAGATGTCACTTGAGCTCATATGTGAGTCAAGACAGGGGAGCGAACACATTTGACAATATTGTGTATCTTGAATTATTTCAATTTAACAAACATTCTTACCAGTGTTTTGTCAATTCCAGCACTAAAGTGGAGCGATACCTTTAAGCTAAACATGGCTCAATACCAAAAAACAGGTGTTCGATATGAAACAAAACATTAAGACAAATTGGGGTAAAAATACCTGTGGGTGTGTGTGTGTGTGTGTGTGTATAGTCATCTAAAATAAATATATTGTTTGAAATGTTTGGCCCATATCGCCTAGCCCTAGTTTGCAATGCACTTTACATGGAGATGTTATTTATTTTTGTGCTAATGTACACTGTTATTTGTTAATAAATTATATTAAGCACATTTACTGTATATCTGTGCTAATGTGTTACTTTTTGGAAAAACTGGATCGGTGCATCTCTAGTTAATAATCAGACAGCACAAAGGAGCTACAAACTTTTTCCTGTGTTCTTGTAAAACATTGATTTATGTGATGAGAACTGAGAGCAGCTGACTGTCAGAAATCAGGAGGTGGTTTGTTTGGGTTGTACTGTGAAACAGCCGCATCCAGACATGATGGGCTGATTGAAGGCTCCCATAAAGACACATTTATATCCCCAGAGTTGATTCATTGTCAGTTTAGACATCCCAAGAGTTTTGAATGGCACCAGGCCCAACGTGTCAATGTTTGTCTGGTGCTATTATTATCTGTAAGGATCTTCAATGACAGGCTGAGGCGAGGCTGAGGGTTGTATTGAAAGCTGCAAGCCAGAAACAGAATCCAGACTGAGATATTTTGCTTTCAGGGCTCTTTTTTTTTTTTTTTTTTTTTAGCTTGTTTCATGACTTTAGGTTGGCTTTGCTTTCTTTCTACACAGATAACTGTGCCGTTAGCTTTACCGCATTTGGTTTTTATGTCAGTTGCCATGCATCGCTTGTCTCTGCCTGTGTTTTGCTTCTGGGATGATACACTTAACCTTTTCACAGCTACTAATGACTAATCACTGTCTGTGCTGTTTAATATTTCTGGCTTGTGTTGTTTCTGTACCAACCTATGTGGGTCTCCTTTCTTCTTCTTCCTCTTCTCTCTCACTTTCACTGCACAGCATCCATAAAGAAACTTCAAGAGCAGAATGAGTCTCATCAGGCCAGCAGAGCCAAGATGGCTGAAGGAATGGCTTTAGCTTTAGAAAAGAAGGACCAGGTAAATACCCTGCTGTTTTTTTCTTTTTCAGTGCTGAGCTATGACTTGTGTACTAACTTGTTGTCCTTTTCCTGTAGGAGTGGATGGATAAGCTGGCTGGTGTAGAACAGGTGAGTGTATGAATGTGCCTTTTATATTTAGTTGGAAATTGTGCTTTTAAAAGAGGATCTTAAAATCTGACTCGAAAAAGTGGAAAACATGAAATTTTGGAAAAATAGAATGGCTTCCAGAGCTTAAATGTGACGGCTTAGCTGCTGGATCATCATCTCCACAACTGCTGCACATATGTGATGTTTTAGTCTAATTAAACATGGGAAAAAGATGGGGAATGGTGAAACAGAGAGGAGGGTATGGGCTTCCAAGGCTCAGTGATGAACAGTAGGAGTAAAGACCACAGAGAACAGAGCACTGCAGTTTGTGGCATAAGTGTCTGCTGCACTGCTGCTTCTACAGTTGTCACATAAGCATCAGAACAGAAGAATGGAGGGAGATGGCCTTGTCTGTGTGTGTTAATTGATGAAGACGTGGTACCAGGGTGCACTGTGGTGAGAAGTTGGGCAGGGTAGCGTGGTGCTGTGCACGCTTTTCTGCAGTCAAGCCTTGGGCCATGCCACTCTTGTGGATGTTAATGTGACATGTACTGCTTACCGAAGCATTGTTGCAGGGCAAGTTTTCCTGATGTCAGTGGCCTCGTTCAGCAGAATCATTTGGTTTTGCAGGGAAGCAGAAATGGAATATTTTGATCTGATGTGTGTGTATGCTTGTGCAACTGGCATCATCTTTGCTGTATGAGGGATCAAACTTAAGTTGTTGCACCTGTATCTTGCCTTTTTTTTTTTTTTTTTACAGTTCCTAAAAAAAAACACAAATTGTTTAAAAAAAAACAAGGCTGGTTAGCAGGCCCACAGCAAAATGTCAGTTATTTAGTACTGCTCTATCAGTTACATGTATTGATAATTCTGCATGAAAGGAAAGCCAAAATACACAGATTTGCGGTCCTGAAGTTCTGCCCCTACCCAACCCAAACATACCGGACACTTTTTTAGGTACACCTTGCTAGTACCGGTTGGACCCCTTTTGCCTTCAGAACTGCCTTAATCCTTCGTGGCATAGATTCAACAAGGTACTGGAAATATTCCTCAGAGATTTTGCTCCATATTGACATGACATCATCACGCAGTTGCTGCAGATTCATGATGAGAATCGCCCGTTCCACCACATCCCAAAGCTGTGCTATTGGATTGAGATCTGGTGATTGTGGAGGCCATTGAAGTACAGTGAACTCATTGTCATGTTCAAAAAACCAGTCTGAGATGATTCCCGCTTTATGACATGGTGCGTTATCCTGCTGAAGGTAGCATCAGAAGATGCTACACTGTGGTCATAAAGGGATGGACATGGTCAGCAACAACACTCAGGTAGGCTGTGGTGTTGACATGGTGCTCAGTTGGTTCTAAGGGGACCAAAGTTTGCCAAGAAAATATCCCCCACACCATTACACCACCACCACCAGCCTGAACCGTCCATCTTCTACTGTCCAGTTTTGGTGAGTCTGTGTGAATTGTAGCCTCAGTTTCCTGTTCTTAGCTGACAGGAGCGGCACCTGGTGTGGTCTTCTGCTGCTGTAGCCCATCTGCTTCCAGGTTGGATGTGTTGTGCATTCAGCATACTTCTGCATACTTCTGCATACTTCGGTTGTAACCAGTGGTTATATGAGTTACTGTTGCCTTTCTATCAGCTCGACACAGTCTGCCCATTCTCCTCTGACCTCTGGGTTGATGCCAGAAATTTGCTAAGAAATTTGCGTTAACAAGCAGTTGGACAGGTCAGGTGTACCTAATAAAGTGGCCGGTGAGTGTATGTAATATGTTCTTGGATTTCACATAATCCAGATGCTGCAGTCTGTTCTTTCATAGAATATTGGCTTATGTTTTTTCTAAACCTGCTTCAGGTAATCGCCTCATATTACCACTCTCCCCTTGCTAATAAGGTCTGATGTGCAGGTGGAATCTTGATATGATGCAACTACCCTGAAAGCTGTTTGCAAGCAAGACTGCACATTTCTGCTGTATTTTGGTTGGTCAGGATGACATGAATCAGGAAGTGCACTCAAAGGTGCCCTGTGGAGTAAAAAAAAAAAAACAAACAAAAAAACAATTTGTATTCAGTTTAGTAGCATTATGTGTTCCTTTCAGTTGTAAGTATTTTGCATGCATTTGCTAAGCTGTGGAAACTATCAAAATGAGGATTGTTAATATCTAGGTCTGCTTTCCTGCATGAGATTAAATTTATTCCTGCAGGAGGTGGTTGGCTTTAGCTGCTTACACACACAGTAAAACATTCACTCAATAAATAAACAGAATAAAAGAGGCGATCAGTTGAGTAAATTTGATAAAAGAAATAATAAATTAAATTTAGATGAGTTTTCTTCCTCATCTTTGCTGTTGCATTGCTGCATATTTTACCACTTTGACTGCAAGTCCAATCAGTGGAAGCAAATCGAACACACTTGCTCTATTAGAACTCCA
Organism: Atherinomorus stipes; assembly: GCA_023101725.1. Taxonomy (NCBI): domain Eukaryota; kingdom Metazoa; phylum Chordata; class Actinopteri; order Atheriniformes; family Atherinidae; genus Atherinomorus; species Atherinomorus stipes. The sequence goes on along the minus strand of JALJCO010001882.1, from coordinate 637,446 downwards.
CAGGGAGCCTTTAAATTACCTTTTTCCTTTTTTAAAATGCACAGAAGGGTTAAATAGCAGATGCACGTAAACAATGGTGTGACATAGCTGTTGTGTTTGTTTAGGAGAAGGTTGCCCTGTCAGCTCGGCTTGAAGACATGATGGAACAAAGCTTAGCACTCTTCCAGAAAAGAGATGACCAGGATGAACTGGAGGGCTTTCAGCAGCAAGAGCTGGCTAAAGTTAAACACATGGTGCGTACATGTGGAGTTTATCAGTTTGTATTGGAAGTGAGCCAGGGAAGTCATTCATGGTCCTTCACAGTTTGCCTCACTGCAGGACAAGAAGGACAAATCTTTAAAAGCTATTTATGTTTTCACTTAGGAATGATTGGATTTATTAGCTGCTCTTTCTTTGGTTTTGTGTATATTTTATGATCGGGATTTATTTTTCTTCATGTCTCAACAGTTGCTGAGAAAGGAGGAGCTGCTCAGCCAGCAGGAGCACGAGCTTCAGCAGAAGGAGGCTGACGTTCAGTCAGCAAAACGAGGGATGTCCGAGGCTCGGGGGAAGCTCCAGGCTCTGCAGCAGCAGCATGACGAGAGCTGCAGACTCAACTCAGAGCTTGAAATAGAACGGTAAAATGTTTAGATTTTACATTTATTGATATTGCACTGAAACATCTGCAAACATCCCTGGAGATGATGATGGAATCCCCTTCAGGGTCTGAAGTTAATCTGTTTAAAAATGGAAGTACTCAGCTACTTAGGCTGGGATTTAAGTTTTCATTCATGCAGGATTGTGATAATAATTGTGACTGGAGACGAGAACCAAACTGCCTCTTACTGGGTTTTTGCAGAGAAGAGTTGTTGCTACTCAGAGAAGAAGCAGACAAGAAGATCAGTGAGCTGGAAGGACGATGCCAGGAGCTACAAGCAGTCATCCAGCAGGTTTCAGAGGACTTCCAGAAGGTGAGTCTCCCATGCAAGCTCCACAGGCTTCACTCTGCTGCACTCATCTGTCGGTGATGGTCAACTTTGCATGTGTTTTTCAGTCGCAGAGCACGGTGTCCTCTTTAGAGAAATCCCTGCATGACTTACAGACTGAACACAACTCCCTGAAGCTGCAACAACACAAGGTCAGAACATCAGGATATTCTGCTGTGTCTAAGTTTAAAAGCTTGTTTTTAGACATCTTATCCCCCCTATCAACAGGCTGCTGTAACTGAGGAGGACAAGGACCGTTTACTGGTGGAGCTTCAAAAGAAAGTGTCCTCCTTGGAGAGACGACTGCAGGGGAACCTGAGCCAGGATGAACACCTTCAGGAGCTGCTCCAGGAGGTGGGTTTCACTCAGACTTCAGAGAAAAGATTCTCCGTATGACTTTATCGGCTAAACTTGCAGAAATCAACGTATGAGGAGTCATTTATCGATTTTGTTGTTGCCTTTTCAGAAGTCCAGCCTGGAACTGAGCTTAGAAGAGACCAGGGCGGAGTTGCTGGCTGTTCGGACAAATCATGCCGACACCGTCAGCTCTCTGGAAGCCGAGGTACAGCAGGACACTCGCTGAGCTCTGAGTCCTCATATATGGTGATGCTATCACATTGAATCTCCAGACTCTGTATTGAGCTTGAGAATGTGGCGTTTCGCTGCGTAACTCCTCCCCGAGTCCTGCCCCAGCCGCCATCTTTGAGGGCTGAGCTGGAGAAGACTCGGAGTTCAAAGTTGTTTACTGATATAAGAGAAGTGTCTGGAGTTTTATGATGCAAACATATGCAGTGAAAGGCCGTTACAGTCGGTTGGATCGGAGGCTAACAGGCCAGCAGTTAACAGCATTGTTTCTTTGTGTGTGTGTGTGTTTCGACACCACTTGGCTGGCTGCATTAAGAAGAAAGGACACTACTTTTCACTCCACCTACCCGTTTTTGGACCATATCATGAATTAAATATTACTTATTGGACTAATTACATGAGGGGGCTCGTTTGCCGCTTTACATTGCAGCAACACATTAGTTAGAAGGCTGGTCTGCTACACTGGCTGGTTGTGGAGAGGCTGTTTCTTTTGTTTAAAACAGAAAAAACATGACTTCCTTCTCTGTAGTTAAATGGCTGTTGCACTAATTTTAATTCTCTTAAAGGAGTTTTACGTTTATGTAAGCATTCATGTAAGACTTGCTGTAAAAAAAAAAAAATTGCGTGGGAAAAGATGCATGAAAACTTACCAACGTTGTTGTCACTGTTTATTTCATGGAAGATGCAGATGTTGCACCAGCCACAGCAAAGTAGCTCATAACTCTCTAGATTTGTGGCTTCTGAATTGCTGCATTGTTAGTAGATTACACTGAAAACTAGGAATGCATATGCTGATATTTTAAAACTCATGTGGCAGATAAGCGATATCGATACCGATATTAAAGCTGAAAAAAATAAGCAGTCGTTGCAAATGGCAGTTTTGTTATCCATGTCCGACACTGAAAAATAGGGGTGGGAAAAATATCGATACACTGAAAAATTTCATTCCAATATCAAAAAATATATAAAAAAAAAGAATCAATCTATTTATTTACAAATCTCCAAGATTTCATCTTCTTTTATAACAATCTCTCAATATTTCCAATTCTCACGAGATTTTGTAACAGATGGATAAAAAATATCGGGAGATTTTGTTACTAAAATAGATTGATCCCGCATTTTTGAATGTCTAGATGATGGTATATGAGGTATATGAGAATATCCCAAAATTTGGTGAATTCTCATGAGATTTCGTAACAGAACGATGAAATATCGCGAGATTTCGTTACTCTGTTACTATGTTAGTAAAAAAGATTGACAGCACGTTTTTCAATGTCAATATGATATCGGCATGAGAAAATATAGCAAAATATTTGTGAAATTTAATTGCTGTTACAAAATCTCACGAGATTTCGTTCGTAAAATGGATTGATACCGCGTTTTTAAACGTCAGTATGATATCAACTTATGGAACTATTGCGATATTTCAGTGTATTGATTTTTTTTTCCCAACCCTAGTCTTTAGAATTTTTAAACTCTGTAAAAAAGAGTTTGGGCGCTTTAAGTAGCAGCCCACTGCTCTCTGATACTCACAGTACAGAGATGGGTAAAATGCAGAGCCCTAATTTCCCCTCGGGGATCAAACCAGTATATAAAAAAAAAGAAAAAAAAAAAAAAGTGTTTGAAGAAGAAGAGCAAGATTTTTTTTTTTTTTTTTTTTTTTTAAGACTTTAAAAACAGTGGGCTGATTGGTTAAATATTGGTTGTATATCGATGGGGCGGCCGATGTCCGATACTCAGTTTTAAGGCTGATATTGGCTGATACTGATAGGGGGGAGATTATATCGTGCATCCCTACTGAAAACCAAATAACCTCTGTCCATGTAAGTACACGGTGGGAGTGTATCCAAGTCATTACTCCATTTTGCCTTGGGCAGCTGTATGGATCGATATGCAAATATCTCTCGCTGGCGTTTGCCACCAGCTTGTCCCTGCAGGTATCAGCTCTTTCTCCTTGCTCCGTTCCGTGTTGGACAAAGAAAGCATCCTGAGATAAAATAAATGAATAATTCCTCCGTAGTTCGCCTCGAGTGTCTAGCTCTTCCCCAGTGTGTTCTGGATAAGTTACCATAGCTTGCTTCCTATCATGGCGGACTGGTATGAAAAAGTGACGTGCCATACCATGTGATTAATGTAGCGGTGACGTCTTTGCACGAGCCTAGTACAGTAAAGACAGGCAGTGGTACCCAATCAGATTTATTTTCACAAACAAGGGATTTCTGTTATGTTTTGGTGCCATTTCTATAAAGTGAAGCAGATGAAAAAATGCACTAAGGTTACAGATAGAGATGCACTGATCCAATTTATTTCGATCCAGTCCAATACCGATACCTGGGCTGAGTGCATTGGCCGATACCCAACACCGATCCGATACTTCTGTTGAATGAATGAACCACCAAAAAAAAAAAAAAAAAAAAAAAAAAAAAAAAAAAATGAATGAACCATATACCTTGCCTTGTGAGTGAAGGCATCAGGCTTGACGTAAACAATTAGCCTTGTTAAAAAAGGTAACTTAATGCAGATAAAAATGTATTTTAATATTATTTATCAACAAATAAAGTAAATTTATGATGATATTAACAGAAAAATTAAATAAATGACTGGATTGGAATGCTGGATCAGCCTCATTTATCCGATATCCAATCCAGCCAATTAGTCAAAATCGGAGCCGATATCTGATATCGGATCGGTGCAGCTTGAGTTACAGATGGCAGAAGCTGTTTATTTCCCTGCTAAATGGAGCCACACTGTATCCACCTTATCCTGTAGCTGGCGAATGTAGAAATGATTGTAATCAACTTCCTGTCAGATAACACAAAAAGTGCTTTGCCATCAGTGGTTTGTTGGAACATTTCAACAAGAGTATTCATTACATTTCTAAACGATTTGCCCCAGAAAAATGTACTTGTGTGGTCTGGGAGCATGTTGCGCTGTTTATGGTTGTACTAACAACCAGAGAAAGTTGAATTTGTGGCTACAAGTACGATGTGTAGAACATGCACCTCAGCGAGTGGCTTCAGGGCTCCAGGCTGCATTTTTCGACTAAATATCTACATTTGCTTTTAAGTAAATAAGATTGTATCCCACCTCTTTCAACAAAACACCACCAACCTTTTCATTATGTAGGTACTGATAAGCCTCGGAGCTTTTAAGATTGTTCATTGCATCACAGTCTGATGTGACAGAGCTAGAAAGTAGCTGAAAATGCTACTGTATGTTATTTTTGGCCAGATTTTCATCTCTGTTGCACGAGGCAGAGGGATTGTAATGCTGTCCTGTCTGAAACAGCTGATGTCCCTAAATAGCTTGTATAAGGTGGAGTAGTGTGAACATCTGGCATGTAAATAAACGCTGGCTCCGTTCAAACCAGAAGTCAGTCGCGTATTTCATGCGAGGGCTCACGGCGGCTAGGAATATGGTGGATAAGAAAAAAAGCATTTGTGGGATACGTAAGTTGAGCATGTTGGCTGGGTGTATGAAACCTTATCTAATCACTGCCAATGCCAAACTGCTTAGTCTGCCATGGACATACTGTAATTTCTCATGGGTGCAACCAACATTTGTTCATCCCACAAAGGCCCATTCCCCCTTAAGATGAATGGGTTTTCCAAGAGGATAAGATTAATCATCACCAAAAATTGTTACAACAAAGAAATAATCCAGCAGACAGTTTATATGACACATTAAAAATGCAGTTAGATAATTCAGATACAAGCAGGATTTGCATAGCCTTTCCTTCATGTTTAAATAGTTAGTGTAAGGTGGCAATGTAAACGTGTGTAACACGGTTGTTGCATCGTTGTTAATGAGCCTTGTTAATGATGAGGTCAAAGAGGAAGAATGACGGGTAGTGTCAGCCGTTTAGCTGTTCAGATGAGCAAAACAAGTGCACCTTTCTTTCAGTACTTGTGGCTTCATTTCCAGTTTCACACTGTTCGGTTTGTCGACTGACTGTTCCAGTCATTCTGAGATGAGGTTTGCTCAGGAAATGATCCTGTACCTCCAACACACCAAGTATGGAAAAGAAAAATGGGAACTTGATTTCAGAGTGAGTAATGTCAGCATGTGTCTGACCTCAGGTATCCAAGAAGAGCGGCAGCATCGCAGAGCTGCAGACTCTTCTTCGACACAAAGACGACTCCTCCAGGGCGTACAGGGAGAGAACAGACGCACAGGTAAGTGCACGGCTCTGAATGAAGCACTGATGTTCACACCCAGTCACTATTTTTTGGACTTACGAAGCCAAACGGAAGTTATTTGACTGGGTGATAATATCATCCAACTCATGGAAAGTTAATCTGTTCACAAACTGGATTGTTTGCTAATTTCAGATCACCAGTCTGGAGCAGCAGGTTCTGGAGAGCAGAGAGAGACAGAAGTCTGCTGAGCAGCAGATCACAGAGAAACAGCAGCACGTGGACAAACTGGTACCACCACAACACCAAATAAGCAATTATCTCTGAATAACAGAGACTTGTTCCCCGCTGTCGCAGGCAAACAAAATTCTAATATAACAAAATACATTTTCTGTTGCAGAACCTTTGAACTCTTTGCTTGATCAGTTATTTTAATCATAAAAAGATTATCTAAAACTGTGTTTCCAAACAAGTTCAGATAAAATATAAATTACAGAACTTATGTGTAGGGCTGGACGATTATGGAAAAAAATTAAAATCACGATTATTTTGACTGGTATTGAAATCACGATTAATATACACGATTATTCATTGATTTTATAAAAAGTGTTTATTGAACCACATAACTCAACTTAAAATATGACTTTAAAAAAAATTTAACTGAAAATAAATTAGAAACAAGTAAAGGAGTAAAATAAGAATACTATTCAATATAATAATAGCAATAAAAAATTAATACTAAGTCTACATACATTCCTGTTCTATACTCCCTGCAGTTTACTTCCTATAACTCCACCAATCTGTTCAATTCAGGATTAATTGTTTTTCTTCGATTACAGTGTTTTTGTGATCGTGAAAAGGCAAAATTGAAATCACGATTAAAATTCGATTAATTGTCCAGCCCTACTTATGTGGATGTTGTCTAAACCTATGGTTGGATTATAAAAGTAACTAGCACGGTCAACACCAAGGCATTTTATACTTTTATTAAATATTATCAAAGACTTTAGCAGCATTTCAAACTGATATGTTCACACTGAAATGAAAGGAACATACTTTATTTATTAGACTGCCGCTCCCCCCCCCAACAATATAACATAACAGTGCGACAATAATCAGATTGATTATCAAAATGCATTGATTAAATTCCACTAAACTAAATGTAATGTAGAGATCTGAGAATTTATTCAGGTAAATTGGGGATCACCAAAATAATTTTATTTGGTTCTGACTTGAGAATCAAAAGTCTGTTATCTGCTCTTGACCTTTTTACGTGTTTGGTCCGAATCAGAGTCCATCTGTGCATTCACAATACCCCCAAACAAAGCGGACTTTCTAAGCAAACGGACCCTGATTCGAATCAAGCTGATCAGGGAAGGATGATCATCTGGCTTTCTCTGGCTGCCGGCAATGCAGGACGTCATGGGAAAATGTCATCGTAGTTGAAAGATTCCTGCTCCTGTTTACACTGTCCAGACTCTCCTTGTGTTGTCAGAAAATTTCACTCTGGAGGCTGTTGTCAGATATTTGCATTTTTACTCCGTAAAACTCTGTAACCATGTAAACAAGAGGCCAGAACACCACAAGACTCCTGCATTTTACCGTTGTAGCGTTATCGTGTAAACAGGCACCAAGCCGCCTGGTGAGTCTGACTCGACACGACGAGACGTTTATATAAGCAATTCTAATTCACTTATCCATGGTAGATGCACAACAAGAGGGAAAACTGATTAAGCAAAGAACGCATTAACACGCGGGTCGGACCGGCTCAATAACCTTTTACTGGTTTGTTATTTACTTTAAATGCGTATGTGATGGAGTGAACTGGAAAAATCCAGCTCTGGCAGAGATGTTCTGCTCTGGCAGCCTTCAGGATTTGATAATACAAAATATAAAAGAAGATTCTGGATGTTTTATTAAACACTGACTGCATTCCCTCAGTCATTTTCTGATGAAACCTGTGATTTTCCTGCTTTTTAAAACTGAGTATAAGTATTAACATACACATTAAATGACGCATTTGCATGTGTTTGGTTCAGCAGGGGGAGTGGAGTGCAGAAAAGGCCTTTCTGGATCAGCAGCTGAGCTTGCTGGAGCAGCAGAGTCGGGAGAAGACTGGCCGACTGGAAGACAGCATCAGCTCCTTGCAGATGGACAAACAGAAGCTCTTGGACAGGGTGGTATGTTTGCACTTTTATATTTTCACTTATCTTTGCTTTTTATTGTCTTTGTATCATCTGACAGCAGTCAGGAGCTCCTCCTGCCAACCGTTGCACAAATAAACGGACAGAATTGAGATGTTACCTGGAAATATGATGAAGGCAGCATCTCTAGTCAATCTGTGACGGACTGAATCTATAATGTGATAAGTCAAGGGTAATATTAATGTATATTTGTTGCAGAGATGATAAAATTGTTGACAAATACCTTCGGGATCTCTGTTTCTGCATGGCAGGCTGATCTGGATAAACAGGTAGTCGAGGAAAACTCCAGTCTGAAGCAGAGGACAGAGGAGCTGGAGCAGTGCAAGGTAAAACTGCAGCATTCTTGTCCTTTTTGTTTTGTTCTGTCTGTTTTTTATTTTCATTTCCCTTTGAAGGGCTTTTTAAAAAAAACAACAGAAAAACATAATATCCACAACAACATCATTACATCACTAATATCTCCACACATGATGAAAAAATATCAAAACAAAACCAAAAAACAACAAAAAACCCCAACAAATAACATTAATATAGAAAAATAAAAAATAAATGTAATAAAAATTATTACAATAATTGAAGAGGACAAGATTTAGTCCAAGTTCTTGCCAAAGCTCCTTCATATTATATAATCAGAAATTCAGATTTCATATGTCTGTTAGTAATGGTATCATTGTTCTTCTCCACAAAATCTTTTTACCCTTTTTATAAAACACAAAAACAACAATTTTCTTACATATGTGATAGAAAATAAATGGCCTTAAACAGCAGAACATTTACCCTCAGCACATCCTGAATAATTCTGTGATTCTGCTATGATCTTAACTTTATTAAATCAATATCTAATACATTTCACATTGTCATCTAATTCATTTTTATTCAAACTCCGTTTGAATTAATAAAACTAAAACTCCGTAATTGTAACCTCATCAGATTCTATAACCTAATATCCGGGAAAGTAAATCAGCAAAATCAACACCAAGTCATTCAGTGTGCAGTCGTCAAATGATTCACACCCTCCAATTAAAGATGGGGAAAAAATTCAGCTGTTAGTGAAATAAGTTTAAATTGACAAAAGTAATAATGAATAAAAATTCTATGAAAATTCTGACACTGATTTTTATTAAAAACACACAAAAAATGAAACAAATAAACAAGCATGATGGGGCTCTGAAGCTAAAATTTTGTTGAACAACCTTTGAGGCATTGCTGCAATCATATGTTTTCTCTCATGTCCAAAAAGCCGTCTGCACCTGTTGACCAGTATTTTGGTCCACTGTTCATGGGAAAGGTGCTCTAATGTGTCTGGGACAGTTTTGTTTGGGTTTTTTAAATGATTATTTTCAACCACAATTCAAGAGCAACATTTTTTTTCACTAGATTATAATTTTATTAAATTTTATTTGTTTCTTTGGTTTCTTGTTATTTGAATGACTATTGTGAATTTAGCCTTTAATTGGAGGGTATAAATAATTTTGAATACAACTGTATGTGCTGTCAGTTTCATTTCTAAGCCATTTTTAATGAAATTTCTTTTCCAGATTCCTCATTTTGTGAGATATCTTCTCATTCAGTTTTACTTCTTGAACTATAATAATCATTTTTGTATGTCTAGTGGATTACTTTTCTTCCACTCCTTTGTTATGGTCTTTAATGCTGTAATTCTGTCTTGGTTTGTTTTAAGTTGTGTTCTAAATTGAAGAAATGATGATGGAAACTCCACTTTTATATCTGTAATCCTTACTTTCTGTCTCGGTGTGTCCCCTCAGGCGGAGCTGAGCAGCCGGCAGACGGTGAGCACAGAAATCGCCAAAGCTCTGGAAGAAACCAGACGGCAGAAGGAGGAGCTGCAGACGCAGGTGTGTATCTGAAGGGTTTTCATGTAGCTTCACATCACACACTCGTACGTTAACGTGCAGGTCAATAGTATCGCATGAAGTTTATTAGAGCTGATGCTGCTCTGTAAAGAGTGTGGAAGTGTGTGTGATGTAATGAGTGTTTCCCTGTGCTTGTTTGCAGGTTGGAGAGGTGACTGCAGCTCTGCAGAGTTCACAGCAGGAACTGTCTTCTGTCAGTGAGAAGCTAACGTTGAGAGAGGAGGATGTCAAAAAACTCCAGACTGGTACAGACACTCCTCATGTTTGAGGTTTTTATGCTTTTTGTTGTTGAAAATTGTAAAATCTTGAAAAGTGCATCAGGCTGAGAGGTTGTGGGTGAGCAGTGAGTTTCAAATACACAAAGCAGGATTTATTCAGTGATATAGTCAGCTCAGCAGGCATTTGACAGATGGAGTGTGATGCAGACTCACAAAGCTCCTTATGATCACTTCTTAAAGGCTTCACATTTACTGTAACAGCAGCATGTTGCTGATAACTGGACAAGTCTAGCAGCCTCCAAAAAGACGCATATCATTCGCATATCAGGTTTTTTTCAGTCCTGTCCGTTCCACAGGTGATTCATTTTTTTAATTTTTGTGTCAGAACATTTAATTGGCTGCAATCGGGGTGTGAAGAAGACTTTTTAGCAATAAAGTAAAAAATGCTCCTGGAAAACATTGTCCACCCTGCCTTTAAAGTCTGAAACTTTCTCAGCCTGCAAGGTTAGGGTCTGCCCTCCTTACATCTGGAGGGGAGGGGCTGAATTGTTTTTCACACAATGTAGGACAGTCCCAAACAGTCGTTTTTTCGTTGGGTTAAACGGTGAAAACTAAAGCTGGTTTGAACCAGGAGTAGGTTTTACACGATCAGGATTTTTGGGGCCGATCACCGATCAGAGTTTTAAAAAAACGATCACCGATCTCCGATCATGTGAGGAAGCAAATGTATCTATTTAAATAGCTCATTTACCTGTATTTATACCCTTTATTGAGTATCATAAAAAGGAGTTCTACTGCTGTTTTTCTTCAGTTTGATCTCTCCAGACTAGGGCTGAACGATTTATCGTTTTAAGATCGAAATTGCGATTTCGGACTCTGCAATCACGTGATCGCCAAAGCTGCGGTTTTTCCAGCGCTCCTGACTGACCCAGGATCTGCTCTGTCCACTGTTGTACACACGCGCTACTTGCCGTCTCTGTACCAGCCAACTAAGCTCACCAATCAGAAGCGGAATGTTACTCATGGACAGGTCAGCTAACCAATCAGCATCAGGGATGGGATGGGCATATCCTGCTGTGTAATCTTTACACTAGATAACGGCTTCGGTAGAACGTCATCTAGTTTCTAACTTTCTGTTCTGTTGTTGGAGAGAGGCTGCAGACCTCTGCTGCCTCTTTCTGTTTGTTGATCCGCTTCGTGAAATGAGGGAATTTAATGTTCAGTAAAATATAATCTTGAACTGTCTGCGCTAGGGCTGGACGATATAGTAAAAAAGATTATCATAATAAAGATCACACTAAAGCTGTTTTCAGACTTGCATTGCAGAACATGAGCGGTAAAGTCCATCTGCTCTTTAAACAGACTCGTCTTTTCAAATATACTGCTTCCTTGTAGACTTATCGTGTCCTGGCGCTTTCATACTATTTAGGAATAGGAATATAGGAATATTTAGGAAAAGTCAGCACAGCCCCGCTCTCCCTTCATCTCTGTCCAGAACATTTTCTTGTGCTTTCAGCAAAAAAGAAGTGCCGCAACATTTCCGCTCTTGTGACATGTAGAGCAGCCGGTACATGTCCGCTACATGTCCAAGGTAAAAAGACCGGTACGCATGTCTGAATGCAAAAGTTATAGAGGACAGAGTCCGCAATATTACCGCTTTCCAGTGCAAGTCTGAAAGGAGCATAACACTGAATTCCAATTAAGCCTTTGCCTGGGTCTGCATTTGTGGTTGGTTTGGCGGAAGGAGTGACTGTAGTATCATGCTACCTGATAGGCTACAGCAGAAAACTTTGCTTCTATATTGAACTTTTATTGACCCTCTTTTTTTTATATTGAAAAAACCTCTATTGATCGATATATATTGATATTGAATTATCGTCCAGCCCTAGTCTGCCCCGTCATATTTCATGAATCAGCAGTTAAGTCACCAGCAGCAATCAGCTGATCAGACAGTCTAGTGAAAAATGCGTCTGATCTGTAAAATCAGATCAAATCATTTTAAGGGGAATAAAAGCGCAACTGAATTCCAACCAGTTTTCTTTTAACCTATAAAGTTTTTGGGCTTTGCGCTGTGGACACGAGCGCGATGCGGGCGAGTAAATGAATGATCCGTATTTAGGCGGATCTCAGTAAAAGGAGATGAATAATCAGCTGGACCTGCTTCGTGAACGGGGCGAACCGGGGCAGCACACAGAAGCTTTGTCCTTGTTATCTGGGACATTAGTTAAGCCACACAGTTAAACCAGAAACAGAAGGAAAGTTGTTGCTGCTGCTTTTCAAGCGGACATGAGAGGATGAGTACGGAACGCCGTTGTGGCCAGAAAATGTGCATCCAAACGTCAGAAATGTGACCTGATAAAAACAATCAGGGTAAAACCACCTGATCATTGCTGATGTAGTCTTCTTCACCTCAAGTTCAGGTGACAGAATGAGATAAAAATGAAGTTAGATGTAAAACCTGATGTTTGTTTAGATTTATTTTACAACTTAATTACATTTCAATGCACATATGAATCCATGATAACTTCCCTGGTTCGTATGTTTCACTTAACGTAACCTACATACAAGAACTGCAACAGGAAAATATATTGATTTCTGATTTGGATATTTTTCTGTGCATTGTGATGAGAAATGGGTAAAATATTAAAAATAGCACAATAATGTCTTTTTTACATTGGAAATTCAAGTGTGTAAAGCAACGTGCAGATTACCTGATTTGAAAAAGGCAGTAAGTGGGGGGATTAACTGTGGTAGAGGGAGGAGGACTGCAGGGAATCTGAAAATCCCAGAGTTCCAGTGAATGTACATGCATTTTTTAAATAAATGCATCTGAAAGTGAGCTAAATCTCACCTTTTATTGTCATCATTGATTAAGAGTAATAGCTTTTAATGTTTTGATGATGTAATGGAGTTTTCTGTCATGTTCATAAATGGTATTGTACATTGCAAATATTGTACTGAAGCTTGATTTGAAGAAAATTGCGAATCCAATCGAAATCGCAATATTGCCCAGAAAAATTGCAATTAGATTTTTTCCTGAAATCATTCAGCCCTACTCCAGACGTTAAGTAATCGTCAATCACGATCATTTAGGATTTTTTTCCAACCACATTTCTTCCTGGAAGACGATGGGTCCCCACTATCCTTGCAGTTTTAATAATGTGCTGGACAGTTCTGAACCCAGTTTTAGTAGTTTCTGCATCTCCTTAGATGTTTTCTCTGCTTGATGCTGCCAATGATTTGACCCTTCTCAGACAGACTAACATCTTTTTCACCACCACAGACGTGTCTTTCCACATGGTGGTTTAGGAAATGAGAAGCAACTCATTGCACCACTTGGGGTTAAATAACTTGTTGCAGCTGAAAGATAATCACCCAATAGGAGGCTTGCACTTATTTGCTTCGTTAAATCCAGGTGGCAGCTTTTTTGGGGGGTCAGGCAGTGTATTTTAGTATGCACTAACCCTTTAACGTGTTCAAACTCATGGTGTGTTTCTTTGTCTTTAATTTAGTAGATGGGGAAAATAAAATAAATTGCAGTGCAGGAAGTGTAGCTTAGCAGATTTGATCCACTCCCTCATCTACAATCTGTGACTGGAAAGCTGTGTGTTTGTGTATCAGAGGTGCAGAGTCGGCAGGACTCGCTGGTGCAGCTGCAGGAGGAGGCCAAGCAGCTGCAAGCTCAGCTGCTGCAGATGGAGCTGGACAAAGACGCCCAGCTGAGGAGCCTGAAGGAGGAGCTGCTGGGCCAGACGCAACAACTGGACAGCTGCCAGGCGCGGGTCAGCACACACACAAACACCTTCAAATGTAGCTGCTGTCGTCTCATACGAAATGTCAAAAATGTCACAGAGAAGAAACTCCAAACATGGTGTGTTCTGTACAGTAGACTTAGTTTTTCAACTCATCTTAAACTTGCTTGAAACTATTCAGTACCAAAGTTTTGAATAAAGCAAACAGGCTCTGAAAAAGGGAGCTAAAGGTCGTCATAACACTCGTACAGTAAGTGACAGTTCTGCAGCCATTTTCATGGGGTAATTGATTAAATGCTGCATTTACATACTTGGACCAGAGCTTGTAATGAGAGCCGTTTTGTCTGTCATGCCAAGATTTCATATCTGGAGGTGGAGGTGGAGACCTTGACGGAACAGCTGCAGAGCCCTGAGGTGTGTGAGGAGGACCAGAACGGCAGCGTGACTGTGGATGACCTGGATCACATCCAGAAGGTCAACAGAGAACTGGAGCAGCAGCTCGGTGACAAGAACAGGGTCAGACGCCTTTCTGTTTTCATTGGAAATCCATAATCTGCTGCTAAAAACATTCAGATTAATGAAATATCTCACTTTTAAATCTCTAACAGACCATCAAGCAGCTTCAGCAGAGACTGGCAGAGTTAAAGAGGACTCTACAGAAAGAGCTGGTAAGGCTGCAGGCGAAGGAACGTGTCCATATGGAAGACTAAAAATCAGGATTTGTGTAAACTTGGACTTGATTTTCCAGGTTTTACAGCTGTTTTTGCTCACTGAGTGTTAAATGTAGACATAAATGTCTGTCCATCTTTGTGCTAAAGAAACTAAAGCCTGAACCAGAAGCTGAAGGGAAGGAGAAGTTGCCAGAGAGTCGATCAGAAAAACAAGAGAGGGTCTCTCCTGACCCGCCACCAGCATCTGCTCCGAGCCCCCCGACCTCCAACACCACCGTGACCAACACCTCAGACCTCAACGACTCACGAGAGATCAACTTTGAGTATCTCAAGCATGTTGTCCTCAAGTTCATGTCATCCAGAGATGCGGAGGTGAGTCGCCGGTGTGTGTGTGTGTGTGTGTGTGTGTGTGTGTGTTGACTACATGACAGACGCTGACTGTGCGTGGTTTTGCTCTGACAGGCTTATCAGCTAATACGAGCCGTATCTGTGCTGCTGAACTTCACTCGGGAAGAGGAAGACATGCTGAAGCAAACTCTGGAGTACAAGGTGTGTCTTTATTCAATAGTCTGCTTGCTGAAGGCACACTTACTGAATCTAATGAAAAATAGTCTTTAGCAGCGTTTTTTTTTTTTTTTTTTTTTTTTAATCAGGATCTGTCTTGTCCTATCTTATCACAATCCTCAAATCAATCTCAGACAAGACAAATTCCTAAACCCTTACTACTTCTTGTTTTATTTTGGTTTGCAAAGCTTTCACTGTCGCTGTCTTCAGATGTTGTTTAACACAATCCTGCAACTTTTGCCTAAAACGTAGACCTGGGACACAACAAAATTTACTGGGTGATATATTATCCCTCATATTATTGACAATAAACGATATCACTGTCGACATTACTGGGACCAAAAGAACCACTTATGTGATGTTAACAAACAAACAAACTAAAAAATAAAATAAAAAAGGTGTGCTTGTGGTTCCACCTCCTCCCACAGAAAACAAAGATCCTGATTGACTGACAAAATGCTTCACTCCCTTTATTTCATTCTGCTAAAGAGCCCTTCACATTGAACGCAATTTTCGCTGTGCTCACTGCGTGGTAGGGCGCAGGGCGGTACGGTGGCAGAGCACGGTGGCAGCGCACACGCGTTGCTAAGCGGCAGACCAGGAAGTGTTTTCTCCCCGGCGCGCTTCGTTGTGAGAGCAGTGTGAAAGATGTACCTCTCCTCGTCGCAGCAAAGAGCTCCTGCTTTTCTAGCCTTTCACTTTAAACAAACCTGGCAAAATTTAGCAAATCACTGATCTCCCTCCATCTCTGTCCCTTCCTGGTGAGATCACGGTAGGTATTTAGGAGGGCTGGGAAAAAATATCGATACGCTGAAATATCGCAATATTTTCATGTGCAGATTTCATATTGATATTTAAAAACACGATTTTGATCTATTTTACCAACGAAATCTCACTAGATTTCATTGTTCTCTACAAAATCTCATAAAATTTCACAAAAACCTGCGAGATTTTGTAACAGAATGACGAGATTAAGGCCGTGTCCGAATGTCCACCCCATTCCTTACATAGGGCTCTATATATGGATCACGCCATTTTGTATGGGGTGTCCGAATGTCCAGAAAAAAAAAAGTTGTGCACTCAAAGTTACCCACAGTGCATCTTGAAAACAAGTGAGCTTCGATGGTCCCTGGACAGGACAATAGAGACCACAATGCATTGCGACAGGAGAGCTGAATGGCGCGAGGTGTTGCACACATCGAGCAGCAGAAACAAAGGAGAGAAAAAACAACAGAAAAGGGATTAAACACTATAAGTAAATAAAATACCTTCATTTAATTTTACAGATTTGATTTGGAATCAAATCTTTTTGTGCGTCGTGGGTGATGCCATGGTTGCCACGGTGACAGCTGGTAATCACGTGATTTGCGGCGAGGAAAAAGTAGTCAGCTATGTGTCCGAATCGCAGGCAGAATGAGGGCACGAGATGGTGCGCTGTGTAGCGAATGAGGGGTTGGGGAGTAGGGAGGACATTAAGACACAGCCTTTGTTAGTAAAATAGATCGATACTGCCTTTTTAAATATCGATACGATATCGGCATGTGAAAATATCATGATATTTCAGTTTGTCAATATTTTTTCCTCACCCCTAGTATTTTGCCTACTGTCCCAGAGCTCTGGGCGAAGTGAAACGAGAGTTTGTCGTCCATATTTCATCTGACTGCAGCTCGACTTCTGCGCTCTTTTTCTCCCTCCAGAACCGGCTTCTCTCCTTTTGGATGTGCCAAGATGTTGTCACAGCGTGCTGCGCCCAGATTAAAAAAAAATTTAAATTCAGGCGCAACAGTGCCACGGTGGAAAGCGCCCACCTCACGTGCTGCTGATCTCGGTGGCATGGCGGCGCACTCTGCTGCCGTGGTAACATGTACAATTAATGGGTTTGCCGCCTGTGCTTTGCACATTTGATGTGAAGGGCCCTTAAGTTAGCAACACGTTCACACTGAGACCGATGCACGGAGTGAACCATCTTGTCATCCAGCGTGTTTGGAGGCGAGAGATGAGGAAAACAAAACACAAGCATGCCCATAGCGATATATCGAGCCCGGAAAAATTATTGAGTTCATTTTCATTTATCGTGCGATTGTTTGATTTATTGATGATGGTCCCAGGCCTCAAAACCCAAGTTTAGCCTTTTTCCTGCTCTACTAACTCGCATCTTTCACAAAGTGAAATGTTAATGCAGAGAAAATGGAATATGAGAGGTCAAATTGAGGAAACTTAATGGTACTGCATGCAGGCAAGGTTTTTCTTTTGTTTTAATTTGATTAACGATAAAGAATGATAAAGCCAATCAAACAGGTATTGGCTGAAGCATAGGCTTAGTGTGCCAACCCTTTTCACATAAACATCTTATACAAGCAAGTCAAATACATCATGGGCTACAGAGGAAAACGCTTAGCGGAAGAAACGACTACATTTTCACATCAGAGGCAAATGCATAAAATAAAATCCTGTAACATTCCAACCAAATAAAACCAGTTTAAGAAGTGTCATCACTTCTCTTTATATTTGATTTATATAGCCTTCTAATAATTTCTTTTTAAACATGCTTTTAAATGAGAAAAGTGAAATATAGCTTTTTAGATAATTATTTGTTCCACAAGCCATCACCTGTGACAGAAACACATCTCTCTTATATTTGTCCTTGTCTTGAGTTTTTTTTATAAAGATCTATTCCCCTCAGATCACAATGACTCTTTGATTTCAAACATCTGAATTAGAGGTCGACCGATAGGACGTTTTACAAACTATCGGTATCGGCTGAACTTGGCTCCAATAGTGGCCGATGGCTGCAGTTTCTTCCCAGCGCTGCTCTCTGATCACTAAGGGCTACTTAAAGCTCAGCTGGAACCGTAAATTATCTTCTCATTATTAAAAGCTATTATTTGTCATGTAGTGGCTCCCCTGCAGCCTCATGTTTAATCACCTCCACTAGGGGTGTCCCCGACTAAGAATTTTCATAGTCGAACCTGATTCGTCAGATCAAGTCATTCGCCGACGAATAGTCGAATCATGTTTTTTTTTTTTTCCCTTCTTGATTCATAATCGTCTTTTCCTGCTCCAGAGAAAGAGCTGGAACACCTCATCAAATAAATTCAAATGTTTTTTATTTCTTGTTTTTTTTGTCTGTTTGTTATGTTTAAATTGTTAAGCAAAAAAAACAAAGTCAGGAAAGAAAATTAAAAGGGTGTTGACAGTCTGTGCGCGCTCCGCTGTGCACAGTTCAAATGTCAAATATATACAGAGGAATTACAATAGAATAACCTTTACTGAATAAATTAATCAATTACACAACAATAAAAAAAATAGACTCATAACGAAGTACAAAGTTATATCCATGTAAAACGGAAAGTAAAAGTTAGAATCTGCGCAGAAGAAAGCCTCCCCGCTTCGTTAACAACAAAGCCGATAGGAGAATCTGCTCTGGATGGCGTGGAGTGGAGGTGAAGGGAATGTGCAGAACATCACAGCCACGATTATTCCACAACTTACTGGAATAGTGCAGCATCTTCTCCTGGCATCTCCACCGTTCAGGAGCCGCTCCACATGTGCGCTCAACAGCTGACGCAGCGAGACGGCGGTCCAGTTCAGGACAAAGACAAAAGCACTGCTCTAGGGAGGCTGATATCAGCCACAGGCTCATGATTCAGGAAATGACGGTTCTTAAAAACGCGTTCTTTCCTGATATAATCTGAATAATCCTCCAGCAGTGCCAGCGTATCCATCTTCAGCATTACGCACGGGAGTACTGTAGACGCGGTGTTCATGTCTGTAAGACTGTTTCCACCTTGACAGACTGATGCTGTAAATCAGTGGAAATAACTACATCGATGATGATGATGTGACAGGTGAGGGTCCTTCATCATGTCTCTGGCTACTTGGTCATAGAGACGTCGCTTTGACTGAGTCCTCAGCGCGTGCGACTCAGTCGGCAGACTGCGGTTTTAAACCCGCCTGCCCGGCTCATCCGTATGCCACACTGATAGTAACAGAATTATTCGGCTGCTAATAGACCTATAACATTAATTATTTA
The DNA here is from genome assembly GCA_023101725.1 of Atherinomorus stipes. Lineage (NCBI taxonomy): Eukaryota > Metazoa > Chordata > Actinopteri > Atheriniformes > Atherinidae > Atherinomorus > Atherinomorus stipes. The sequence continues at coordinate 618,444 of JALJCO010001882.1, read as the reverse complement.
AAGGACAAATGAATATTGTGTAAAAATATAACATTCAGCACCCTCCTACTGCAGGATGGTATGATTTTTGCTTGGTAACAAAATGCTGCGACTATTCGACTTAGAGACTGGCAGTCGAAGCCCAGTTCTGGAAACGAATCGTCGAATCGTCGAATATTTGGGGACACCCCTAACCTCCACTGTCACTCCAGATTCTTCTTGGACCGGTCCAGGTCTAGTTAGTCCTCCAGTTCTTAGTCCGCTCCGTACTGGTCTTGCAGGTTTGATTCCCCCACACAAACCAGTTCCAAGCTGTTCTGAAACCATCTTTCACGTATTTTACTGCTTCTAAAACTGCGTGATCCCGCCGACATCACGTCTGTGAGGGATTTTCCAGCCGCTTCAGCGGTCATTTAAACATCACATATTTACGTGAAAACACGTCTGATTGATGTGATCTTAGTTTGTCATTAATCTTAAAATTTGGCAAGACAAACCAGCCCCCCCTCGATATGTGTTCAGATATGACTGAGTTTATAGTGACTTTGCTGTTGCTGCGATGGAAAAAATGTAGTTATGAATATAAATGAATTCCTGTTGTAAATTTATTATTTTTAACAATGATAATTAAAAAACGAAATCGGCCGATTAATCTGCTGTCGGCTTTTTCCTGCTCCAAACTATCGTTATTATATCGGCCTCTAATCTAAATACTACAGCAGAGTAAATTATTCTGTGCTTTAAACATTAGCTGTGCTATTTTAAACTTAACTAAATCATAAATTTATGGGTATCCAAATAAATACACAAAATGTTGGTTGGTTATCTGAAGTTTGACTGATTCCTAATAATTATAGCTTTTTTTTGTAACTTAAAAATAGGATTGTGGGGCGGTGATTAGCTCAGTTGGTTGAGCAGCAGCCCCATGAACAGAGGCTACAGTTCCTCAGCGCAGTCGGCCCCGG